>MDKI01218784.1:0-13685 GCA_005239505.1 Nicotiana paniculata
AATTAATGAGAAGAGCAAGAGTTTTTCCTCCAATATTGTTTTTTGTCTTCCGCATCAAATCTTACAAAGGATATTTGGTACATGAACTTGTATTGATCGAAATTTGGATTGGACTTAATAGTTTTGTTGGTCGTGGTCGAAGTCTACTTCGACCACGGTTTAGTGACGAAGAGTTCCTCTCAAGAGAAGTCGACGCTATGGTTGAATAGAGATATTAGACAACAACGTTAAGATAAGCTTAGAACAGGAAATGAGAATATTCCTTCGCTTGTACTTTTTAAGGGTTTCTAAATAATGTTCCCTAAATATAGGAAGAGAAAAAGAGAAAAATGGATCTTGAACCTTCTGAAAGAAACACGTTTGTAAAGTTGACTATTGAGAATATATAAAACTTGTCTTTTCTATTGATTCTTGAGTTTGAGGATACCTTTTCATCTACAAAACCCAAGAATCTTGTATTCATCCACGTTTGCTATTATCCACATTGCTGACAAATGGTAGATTGGCCCTAGTCATTCAACATTTGAGTGATATATTTTTCTTTATTACATTTACTGCCATTGCATACATTTAATCCACATCTCTTTGAGCATTCATTATCAATCATCGTACACATTTGACTAGCATTTACTACTGCGGTGCATAAATCTATTTCATTCACCATTAAATTTACAGATCTAACAGTCATTAAGCTTAATTAGGATTAACCCTTCATCTAATTCATCAACTCGCTTAAAGAAAGGATTAATACCTTTTTTTTTTTTACAAAACAGAACTAAGTCCTAAACTTTGAAATTTAACGCAGTGAAATTAAAAAATATCTTCTACAAAAACGAGCAGATTAGTTACTTCTAATATCTAAATGGTATCACATTTTAATCCTAGGAATAGTACATTATTTTAAAATAAATGGAACTTTAATATTGTTAAGATATTTGAACAGACATAGTAATTAGTATACCATTTTAATCAGATAGGCATTACTGTTTTTATGAAGCGAAAAAAGGACAAGAAGAGAAAGGGAAAAAGAAGAGACGTTCTGATTGTAACAAATGGGGTACCTCCTAGGCACGCGTATAAATAGACGTTCACACGTGCTAAGGGACTGTGATTCGGTACGGTCAACCACGTGTCCGCACTTCCTCCTAGGCCCCAACCCACTCCCTCTTATATTCTTCTTCGTCCGCATTTTACCAAAACAATTGCCTTCATTCTTTAACGCTTACAGCCACCAAAACACGGTCGTTTTAAGCCTCTCATTTTCCAATATAACACTCGCCGGAGAAAATTTAACGGCGACGATAGTTGACAAACTATAAACATACTCTCCGATAATGGAGACTAAAGTTCAATCGAATTTTACCTATTTGGGAAGAACCTTCACTGATCTCAGTATTAACGCAAGTTCCTCAGCTTTCAGTGAGTGTAACAGTGATAGATCCGGCGAGTTCCCAACCGCTTCATCAGAAAGCCGGCGATTATTTTTGTCTTGCGCTTCTGAAAACTCCGATGAATTAATCGAACAACTTGTCTCCGGTCTCGAGTCAAGTTCAATCGACGAGCAAAAGCAAGCGGCAACGGAGATTAGACTACTCGCAAAGAACAAGCCAGAAAATCGTATCAAAATAGCTCGAGCCGGAGCAATTAAACCGTTGATTTCTCTTATTGCGTCCTCCGATCCTCAGCTTCAGGAAAACGGCGTTACGGCCATTCTCAACCTGTCACTTTGCGACGAGAATAAGGAACTCATCGCTGCATCTGGAGCAATTAAACCGCTAGTTCGAGCGCTTAAAATTGGGAACTCTACAGCTAGAGAGAACGCGGCTTGCGCTCTTCTCCGGTTATCGCAAGTTGAAGAGAACAAAATTGCAATCGGAAGATCAGGTGCAATACCTCCGCTAGTGGACCTTCTAGAAACTGGAAACTTCCGTGGCAAAAAGGACGCGTCAACGGCTCTATACTCTCTGTGTTCCGTGAAGGAGAACAAAGTGAGAGCAGTGCAAGCTGGCGTGCTGAAGCCTTTGGTTGAACTAATGGCGGATTTCAGTTCAAACATGGTAGATAAATCGGCGTTCGTAGTGAGCGTATTAATATCAGTGACGGAGGCAAGGGCGGCACTGGTGGAGGAAGGTGGAATTCCGGTGCTGGTGGAGATCGTAGAGGTTGGAACACAACGGCAGAAGGAAATTGCTGTTGCGATACTGTTACAGCTGTGTGAGGACAGTCTGGCGTATCGTACTATGGTGGCTCGCGAAGGAGCCATTCCTCCTTTGGTAGCTTTGTCGCAATCCGGTACCAGTCGCGCTAAACGAAAGGTAAAAATATTTTAGAAAAAAAAGAAGAAGATAAAATAGTCTATTTTCTGTTTTGTTTTTTAATTCGACCGTATCAGAAACGAATATCGAGAATCCATACCTACCTTAACTAGCTTAAAATTATAAGATACAAGTAGTAGTTAAATGTTAATCTATTGCATTTGAATGTTCTTATCCAATCATTAATATTGTCATTAGATATTAATGATGTAATTAGTTCAGTTAAACTTTATGATTAAGTTAGCTTAGCACTAAGCTTAGTCTTTCAGAGAAAGCAGCTTTAACAATGTGTTTGACCAACGCTATAGCTATTTAGGGAACAAAATTTTGGCTAAAATTCGTACATTGATTAGATGCTCTTTCTAAACATTCTTAGTTTTGATTAAGAGTATCGAAATTTATAATTATAGTCTTAATTAAGGCAGTGTTAAGACTTGGCCGTCTATTGTCCACACGTTTAGTAATCAAAGACGGATTCATATATACTTCTATTTTTATATGTTACATATTTAATATAATGCTGACTCTTTCCTTTTTACACAAAAGTGTACCTTCTACCTGTTACCTAATGATTAAGAAAGGAAAAAGAGAAAAACAAAACCTAAAAGAGAAAAATATACAATGATTTAAAGATGAAGTAAGTGGGATAGGTGAGAGTATAAAAAATTTGATTTATTTTGCTTAAGTAGGGATAAAGTATAATTTATTAGATTAACATAAGTGTTTAATTATTGTAAAATACTTGTATGTCTTGCGTTTTTGTCGTATTTTAATGTGTATAATTTCGGACAGGCGGAGACACTGATTGATCTTCTACGGCAACCAAGATCCGGTAACGCCGCTGCATCAACAGTAGCAAGAACCTCTGGTGTGTCAGTCTAAACTGTCCCTACATGTTCCTCTTTTGTTTGTTTCTTTGTTTTTGTATCATACCAGTCCAACAAAGCACAAATTATGGACGAAATAGAAAAAGAAATTTACCCCAAAAAAAGAAAAAGAAAAAAGGAAATGTCAAAAATTGTAAATGCCTTGTGTATGTTAGCAAAAGCTTTGTAAATTTGGTGGGTTTTGATTTTGGCCACGGCTTGTCTTTTCTTTATTTGGGTGGTTTACACTTTACCAATTACTTGTATGCGGATTGTTCCTTTCCCTTTTAGATAAGCGATTATGATTTGAAGTATTCTTTTATTGTTGATGAAACAAATACTGTACTGGCCTGCTACGTAAAAAGCAAAAGTAAACCTTTGTCACACGAATCGTTTATATAACGGCAATAATAAAGCGCCTGGAAAAATCTCTTTGGTTTTCTTCTTTCACAATTAATTGATTGATTACTACTCCTTGAGTCCCCACGAATTACGTCAATTGACAAGTTGATTCTTAAAACCACTTTTAAAATTATAAGTACATTTTTCTGCACCAGTTATTCTTGTTGAATTCGCAACGACACGTAACCAATTTTTGCCGTTTTTTCGTCATTAAAATAAATTTTGTCTATTAATAACTACAAATCATTTAGTTGGAACTATTAAATTAATTTTGCCGAACCAAAGCAAATTTAATTTCACTGTCGACCTAGTACTTAGGAGAAAAGAAAATAAAGTGTTTGATTTGCACTTCAAACCAAGATTTCAAAGTAGATACTAATCTATCTGGGCGTTTAGACATAAGAATTGTAAAATTTCGGAAAAAGTTAATTTTTTTTTTAGTGAAATTGGTGTTTGAAAATTTGTAGTGTGTTTGGATATAAATATAATTTTATGCTATTTTTCAAATTTTTTGAATGGTTTGAAGTGAATTTTTTTTGAAAAAACAGCTCTTTAAAATTTTCGAAAAATCCTTCTTCAAAGTGAAAATAAAAAATTTCATCACGAATTCAAACAAAAGAAAAAAAAAGATTTTTTTTGTAAAAATAGCAGTATATTATGCTGGAACTCCAGTATATTATGCTGGAGTTCTATTAAACTTATCCTGAAAATCCAGTATCACATACTGGAGTATTTTTTAAATTTTGAACAGTATTTTCATAAAAAATGACTAAATTTTAATTACTTTTAAAACTGTGACTACTTTAGAATGACTTCTTATAAATCCGATTATTTTTAAATTTAGCACTTTTTTATTTATTTATGATCAAACGGGGCCCATGTTATGTCTTTTGTTATTTCACTTAGAAATAATTATGTGACTATTGAGACGGCGCATGTGGATTTCTCGATAAATAGAGTTCTGCAAGTCAGATCATCTCACATGGGTTGTGACAGTAACTTTGTATCCTTGATTGATTTGAGATATATATATTGAAAAATTATGGAAACATGTTTGTATGTTGAACCAAGTTTAAGTGTATCTGGTCTTTAGCCTTCTCAATTCGAAGTGACTGTTCGTGGGACCCTTCTATTAACCTATCTTCGTTGGACACGTGAATATATCAAGCTTGAAACTAGGAATTGTTTTTTTATTATAATTTTAATTGTGAATTATTTTTCTTGCTTGTGTTATTCCTTCTTCAGGTCGATTCTGATTGAAGAAATGGAATCTTGGAACGTTTGCAATCTCTTATCATCTTCGTAACTAAGAGATCATGAACAACAGTTTGTCGATCCTTGCACCCCTTGATAAAATATACTAATAATTATTCATAGTGTTGGTAAAATTAGAAATATGACAAGCGTTTATAAAATAGAACTAGTTAGAAATGTACAATCTCATGATACATGCTACTTTTTAAATTTGTTAAATTTTATATACTAAATACCAAGATGGCGTGGTTCAAGCTGTTTAATAAACCAGCAGTATGAGAGTTGAAGAAAGTGCAATATATTTAAAGCTTAATTATGACATAACACTTGACAGGGGATGTAGCTGTTGGGTTTTGTCGGTAATAACAAAAGAAGTGTGAATGGAAAATGGTGGAAAAAGAAATAAAGGGTAAAATTTTGAATTACTTTATTTTATTAATATACTTTGTCCCTTATTGGAAGAAGAAAAGAAAATATGTGTACTTATATAGACAAGCACAACTTTTAGCTCTTAAAATGTTAAGAAGAAGTGATGTCTCGCGCCGTCGTCGTCTGCATTAGTTTTGCTCCGCCATTTGAGTTCGTAACTAAATTTCTTAAAAAAATACAAAAAACTTGTAAGCTCGAAATTTTTATATTTTATTTTCTTAAATTAACGTTTGTTGATTTACTGGTTTTGAATACAGTAGGCTAACAGTAGCTTTTCACTGGTTCAAGTTTCAAATCTTGTCTAAACGTTTGACGCTATTGAAATACACAACTACGGAGAAAATATCGGCTTGATTTGAACAATTAACTAAAGATTACTACTACTACTACGTTTTGACGCTATTGACAATAAGCGAAAACCAACAAAAAAGAGGGTCCCATTTTGAAAATTCGCAAAAGAGATTTTGTATCAGTGCACATAACAATTCATTGTTGTTTCAAGAATGGAACTAGTGGTGGCATTTTCCTTTGGCAAATGGCAAGAGTAAGAAATCAATGTATTAATACGTACATTTTTCGTTTGTAAATGATCAGCTTTTCAATATTTGTTATAGGCGTTTTCCTCGATTAGTATTTGAAAGTTATTCGATGATACAACCATCAGACCAATAGAACAACGATTGGTTTTATAGCAATTTTATAAGAAAGGTAAGTTATTCAATTAGTAGCTGGTTGTGAACAAAATATATCTAATGGATTAATTTTTTATCTTGTATTTTGGTAAGCGGTTAATTATCTCTTTTTACTGATCCATATCTTGTTGGATGAAACTGATAGAAATACAGAGCTTACCACTCATTTTCGTGAAGTATCAAAAAAGAAAGAAAACTTTAATACTTCGCCATTGAAATTTTGTATTATTCACTCCGTTTCGATTTAGATGAGGTAGTTTGATTCGATATAGAGTTTAAGTAAAAAGAATACTTTTGAAATTTGTGGTCTTAAAAGCTTAATAGGTACTCCCTCGGTTTCAATTTATATGAACCTGTTTGATTAGACACGGAGTTTAAGAAAAAATAAAAATTTCTGGAATTTGTTGTCCTAAACTAGTCAAAAGGGAGTCCAGAGTATTTGTGTGATTATAAAAGCTTCTCATTAAGGATAAATGTAGATGTTTAAGCTAAATTATTTCCAAATTTGAAAATAGTTCATTCTTTTGAGACGGACCAAAAAGAAAATAGCTTCACATAAAGAGTAAAAGTTTTGTGGTGCCATGATATTTTAAAACAAGCTAAAAAAGAAAATAATCATCGAATTTGTGAGTATGTATTTTAACTTTATCGTATTGGGAGATCTAGTCCAGTGTAAAATAGGATAAAGTGGTGGAGATTTTATGTCAAATTGACAAGACAGAATTAAGGAAGGAACGTTAGTTGAAGTGGTGTTGTAAATTCCACGTTAGGGGCTAGGGATTTCCATCATCTTAAAGTAGAACAACACTTTGAAAACGTGGAAAGAGAAGCTCCTAATTATGGTAACAACCAAGGAGCACTATGATTATGTCGTACTACGTACTTGGTCCTGCATTTGCATTCACATTTTAAGGGGGGCTTCATTTAATTTGACAATTGTAATTCGTTGAGTAGCATTGGACCCAATTATTAAATGTTAAGGATAAATTTGAACTTTCCTAATTGGGCATTCCTCGATGATGTTGTAGTAATTATTTGATGAATATATACTCCATTAAGGTTTGCCAGATACCACGATCTTACTTATTCGTGATATGGCTATTTCCCCATTTAATATCGCATTTTTTATTTTAATATTTTACTTTTTGTTATTTTGCAGCACAACAAGAAGCTACATAGATAGCAGCTGAAGAAGCCGGGAGAGCTGCTGAGGAGATTGTCGAAGATAGTGGGGGTTGAAGATTCAATCTAAACCGACCTTTGGTTGAAAATCAGTTCGAGAATGCAACACCTAAGCCTAGAAGATCATTGGGTGACTATGCCAGACCAATCTACAATCAAAAGAGTGTCAAGTATCAGACATCCACCCATAGCAGCAAACGACTTCGAGTTGAAGCAAGGTTTGCTTCAAACCATCCAAAACAATTGTATCTTCAAAGGGAATGTGAATGAAGATCCAAACACTCATTTGATGGACTTTGAAAAAATCATGAACATTAATGGAGTATCAAAAGATGCGGTATACTTGAGGGCATTCCCCTTTTCATTGAAAGATGACACGAAGCACCGGCTTTGTAGCTTACCCATAGGGTCGATCAGGACATGGGAAGAGATGACCAAAAAGTTTTGTGACAAGTACTTCTCAACTGCAAAAACAGGGGAATTTAGAAGGGAAATCTACATTTTCTGCCAGAAGGAGACAAAAACGATTTTTGAAGATTGGGAGCACAACAAGAAGCTACACGGATAGCAGCTGAAGCAGCCTAGAGAGTTGCTCAGGAGACTGTCGAAGATGGTGGGGGTCAAAGATTCAATCTAAACTGACCTTTGGTTGAAGAACAGTTCGAGAATGCAAGACCAGGCCTGAAAGATCATTGGGTGACTATGCCAGACCAGTCTACAATCAAGGAGTGTCAAGTATCAGACCTCCACCCATAGCACCAAACGACTTCGAGTTGAAGCAAGGTTTGCTTCAAACCATCCAAAACAATTGTATCTTCAAAGGGAAGGTGAATGAAGATCCAAACACTCATTTGATGGACTTTGAAGAAATCATGAACACCTTCCAGTACAATGAAGTATCAAAAGATGCGGTATACTTGAGGGCATTCCCCTTTTCATTGAAAAATGACACGAAGCACTAGCTTTGTAGCTTACCCACAGGGTCGATCGGGACATGGGGAAAAATGGCAAAAAAGTTTTGCGACAAGTACTTCTCAGCTACAAAAACATGGAAATATAGAAGGGAAATTCGCATTTTCTGCGAGAAGGAGACAGAAACGATTTTCAAAGATTGGGAGCACAATAAGAAGCTACACGGATAGCAGCTGAAGCAGCCCAGAGAGTTGCTGAGGAGACTGTCGAAGATGGTGGGGGTCGAAGATTCAATCTAAACCGACCTTTGGTTGAAGACCCGTTCGAGAATGCAACACCCAGGCCTGGAAGATCATTATGTGACTATGCCAGACCAGTCTACTATCAAGGAGTGTCAAGTATCAGATCTCCACCCATAGCAGCAAACGACTTCGAGTTGAAGCAAGGTTTGCTTCAAACCATTCAAAATAATTTTATCTTCAAAGGGAAGGTGAATGAAGATCCAAACACTCATTTGATGGACTTTAAAGAAATCATAAACACCTTCTAGTATAATGGAGTATCAAAAGATGCAATATACTAGAGGGCATTCCCCTTTTCATTGAAAGAGCACTGGCTTTGTAGCTTACCCACAGGGTCGATCAGGAAATGGGAAGAGATGACCATAAAGTTTCGTGACAAGTACTTCTCAGCTGCAAAAACAGGGAAATTCAGAAGGGAAATTTGTAATTTCTGACAGAAGGAGACATAAGTGGTTTTCGAAGATTGGGAAAGATTCGAGGAGATAGTTAGAAAGTGTTAGCACATGGAATTGATTCGTGGATGCAAGTCTAGGATTTTTGAGATGGATTGACACCTTCCTCGCGACGAACTCCGAATACTGCATGTGGAGGTCCACTATGAAGAAAACTCCGGAAAAAGTTGTTTTAATCCTTGACGAATTATCTAAGGATGCTAACTAGTGGCCTGCTGAGAGTAGTGACAAAAGAAAATCAGTTGGGGTTCACCAGGTGGACTCTAACACATCCATGAAAGCCTAGATAGACACTATAGCCAAAGAGATAAGGAAGCTGACATTGGCCAAGGTACAAAGTGAACCGGAAACATCATGTGACTTTTGTGGAATGGGACACCCTACACATGAATGTCAAGCATCAGCCGAGGAAGTCAATGATGTGGGGAACTTTAATAAAGGAAACTACCTAGGTGGGAACAACTATAATGCTATGGGTCAAAAACATCTAGGTTTTCCGTTGAGTTCATCTAGTGGGGAACTCCTGGCAGCAAAATAATACTAGACCCCAAGGTCAAGGACCACCAAGTTTTCAGAACCAGCAGAGGCAGCAATACCAACCATAATAGTCAAATCATTCTAGTAAGGAAGATCTCATGAAGATATTCATCAACAAAACATATGAAAAATTTGAGACTCAGGGCACGACTATCCAAAATACAGCTTCTGTAAAAATACTTTTTTTATGAATATAAAAAAAAACTAAAAATGGAAATCCTAAATAGCTGCTCCACATCTGGATTTTTCGTACTATACATTTGCAGCCCTCTTTTTTTTGTAATTTATAGAACACACAAACTAATTGAGTGTTGAGCACCCACCAGACCAAACAGGACCATGAAAGAAGGTCAAGTTTAAACCTGATAATGCTATGCTAAGCTACACTAACAAAACAGAATTATTTATGCATTCTCCCGGTGTAAACCTGACCATGAATCTGTCAGATTTTAATCCCATAATGCCAACATTAACATAAGTCTACAGCCATATGGAGACCTGCTTACTAAGTCTCTTCAATGAACAAGGAACACAAATAAGATCACCTTTTATCATTAATCTAAGATTGTAAGTCCAACACTTTACTATTTGGACAGTGTTGAGGATATACCTTTGAGTATTGTCAAAAGATGAATCTAATCATGAAGGAGGTTAGATTCAATACTTAATGACGCTCTTAGAAGAACAAAGCATATTTAGACCTTTTCTGGACTAAATCTGGCCATAAAAAGAGTCAAATTCAGCTCCATAGATCTCATCTTTTGTTCCTCTTGACCATTATACTATAATTTTGACTTTTTAGGCTTTTATAGAGACATAATCTGATCATTTTAAGAGATTCAAATTCCTTACTCTAGGAGGCCTTTTGACTACTTGTTTTATGCCCTAGCAGAGGTGACTTCAGGGACATGCTACTGTTTATGCACTATTGTAGGGTGAATTTGATCATTGGAAGGTCAAACTCATCTACCCTAGTGCTAATACTAACCTACCCAGAGACTTGCTTGTTGAATCTCTTTATTTGCCAAAGAGACTCAATTGAAAGCATATTTTCTGCAAGTTTTATAGAGAGAACCCGACCATAGAGAAGGTCAGATTCTACACCATAGTGTAGCCTTTTTAGGAAGTGGAACTACGATTATCAACTACATTTATATACCGTTAGCCTGAAATAAATAGAATAGTCCAGCAAAGAAATACCAATAGCAAAACAGTACTTATCACACTCACAGAATCATTATCATGCCAATAAGCATCTACACAGTCACATTTACATAAATCAGAAGAAACAACCTCGTCTATCAAGAACAACTAGTTTAAGCAGTGAGTAGAAGAAGAAGATTTCAGTCCAGCATTTCATTGAGAACAGATGAGTTAATACATACCTTTTTAAGAGTAAAACAGCAAAAAGGGACTTGACCAAATAAAGGTCAAGTATGGACAATAATCAACAAAAGAAAGAAGATTTAGCAGCAACAAACAACAACCCAAAGAAGACCTAGTAGCCCGGCAGAAATTGACCCAGAATTCTTGGATATGAGTGTTTAAGGTTCCCAAAATCAGAATCCAAAGGAAAGAAACAGAAGCTGAAAAACTAGACCATATCTTTATGAACTTGATTCCAAAAGAAATCAGATTTCTTTTTGCTTTTCTACTAATACTTTTTTTTTGAAATTTTTTCGTTTATGAATGGACAATACTCTGATTTTTTTGTGCTTTCAAAATGCTTTCAGCAGCTCAGAGAGAGTCCCCAAAAAGAAGGTTCATACTCTGTACCAAAGAGGGTCTATTTATAGGAGTCTTAAGGATAGGATATCCTTTAGTACATTCCCAACCCAAAAGGCTGAAAATAATACATAGGGCAGCTGTCAACCTTATCTTTGGGAGAACTGCTCCCATTCTAGAACCTTCCTACCTATTAAAAGACCCATTTAACATTAAAAATCTGATTTACTAAACTGAGTTACCTAATGTACCCCTTAGAGTCCCTGAATTTACCATTGGGTAATCAAGGTTACTCACTTGGGTTATTATTTAACTTTGGTTAGTTGAAAAACTAGTTAACCAATTTTAGTTAACTAGGGGTTGTTCTTGACTAGGGTCAGGTTAACTAATTTAATGTTGATCGATTAAGCCAATCTAGTTAACCTAGGTTAATTGATTTAGCCTAATTAGTTACTAAAATCAGGGACTTAACTAATTATTAAGCTTAGTTCAAATGATTTGTTTTAGTCAGTTAATCCTAAACTAATTATCTTGGACAAGATTTCAAGACTTACCAATTAATAAAAATGGTTAGTTTATTAAACTGCTTCTTGATCTTAGTTAATTATATTAGTAACTAAACTCTTAATGAAGTTAGGAGCCTAATTAATTAATCAATTAATCTAGGTGAATGATTAATGTTCAAACTATACTACAATCAACAAACGAGTTGAGGTAATTATCTAATCAGGCTTTGAAAATAATTCAGCAATAGACTAAAAATCAGAAAACAAGTCAGGGAATCAACTAATCTAGGATAGGGCTGTATACTTAGGGAAAACAGTGAAGAAAAACATGAATCAACTAAACTAACTACTAGTAATCAAATTTAATTGCGCAAATAGGCAAGAAGACCTAATTAATCAATGATTAACAGATAATCCTAGTCATCAATTGACAAGAAAAATTAAACCTAAACATAGCTACCACATAATCAGAGCATGCATTTAACGACTAAACTAAAATGAAAATAGTGACCTAAAAGCATGAACAAAACAACGATACACATATATGACTCTATTTGGAAGATTAATTCGACGAGCTAATTCTTAGAAGTTAAATCAATAAAAGAAGTGACATATAAAAATGAGTAACATGAGAACAAAGACTAAACAGTAATGATTTTAATTGGAAAAAGAAACAAAAACAAAGGAAAAGAAAAACAAATAGGAAAAGAAAAAAAGGGGGAAGGGGATACCAATAGGCGTTTGACGGGATTCCGGCGAGGTTTGGAAATAACCCAAACCTACATGAATCGATAGCTCTCAATAAGGGCTATCAACTCATGTAAGTGAGAGTCATCGACAGTCTTCAAATCGACAGGGATGTGTCTTTAGGGTTTTATGGATCTTAGATCTGAGATTGCTCGATTTTGGGTGAGTTTTTTGGCAAAATGATGGGGGGATGCGGTTAAGGGGGAGATGAGGATTGTCTGGTGAGAAGTTGGGGTGGTTTGGAGATGGTCCTCCACCGTTAGGCGAGTTCCGATGGCGAAAACCTAGGGCGGCTAGGGTTTGGTTAGACAGAAGAGAGAGAGACGGAGGGATAGGGGGGGGGGAGGCTAGGGTTTTTTGGGGGGTTAAGCTTTGAACGAAATGAGGGTAGGGGGGGTCGTTTGGATACTTATATAGCGTAGGGGTTCTTAGTTCCGGACCGTTGGATCAATAAGATCCAACGGCTAGGGGGCTTGAGGGATGAAACGGGGTCGTTTGGGTAGTGTAGGGGCAGGCCGGGTGGGTTATGGGATTTGGGCTGGGTCATTTGAGTGTATAGAGATAGGGATTGGGCTAGGTCGTTTGAGTGTATAGAGATAGGGATTGGGCCTGGGTATTTCTTAGCCCAGGTCCGATTTTAGCTCTCTTAATTAATTAAACTAGTTAATCTAATTAAGTTCAAATCTAATTTAATCCAAAAATATAGTAATTAATTCTAAACCTTATCTATTTACAGATTAATTAAGAATAAAACAATCAATTTTATATTCCTAATTAAATCTATGATTTATCGAATAAAAAAATGATTAATTTTTAGTAATTAGTTATTAAAACTACATTACGTTAAATAACCATCATTCGTCTATTATTTAGTTAATTATAACTTTATAATTCCTTGATAATAGTGATGCAATTTTTTATAATTTTAAAAGATGAATTATGGATATGCAAAAAATACAAATCTTTCACAATTAATCACTGAAAATCAACAAAAATTCATAAAATCAATTGATTTATTGAGATTTTTTATAGGACGATATGGCGAGTAAAAATCACATGCTCACAGCTGCCCATCTTTTCTCAAAAACAACGAAGTGTTTTCGGGCAAAGACAAAGTGAGCAGTCGTGAACGAGTTTTACCCATTCGCATGCTCCATGTGAAGCGTTTTTGAAAAGTTTGACCGAACCCTGCTTCAAAGGTTGCCTACATATCCTTGGTTATAAAGGAATCAGGTCAGTGTAGTTCTAGAAGTTCTGGTAGCTGGGACTACCGAGTAATTGTGGTTTCACTGCGGTTGCTATTGTTACTGCTGCTGATCTCCTTATTACACCCAAGTACAAAACGAAGGACTAACTAAAACCTA
>ML359321.1:0-39432 GCA_005239505.1 Nicotiana paniculata
AAAGAACTATGATTACATGATGTTTATTCACTAACTACTACAAATAGGTAAAACAAAAAAAAATTATAATAATCAAACTACTCAATCATCTTTAACCACGGATCCATCACCGATCAATTGGTCTATTTTTCCATCAGGGCGCTCAAAGAAGTCTGCCACATCCAAGTGGGTGATGTCAAAATCATTGTCAGAGACAAAATTGGTTTCAGGGCCTTTATTCTTTAGAGATGCTTGATAAAGCTCAACCAAATGTCTTGGTACACGACAAATATTTGCCCAATGCCCTTTTCCACCGTAACGATAACATTCAGTTTCTGAACCATTTGCCTTTGGCTTCTCATATTTCCTTTTCCACTTTTGGTGGTTATTTTTCTTTGGGGGGTGATTAACACCAGGGAAATTTCTTCCTTGTCCACGGTCACGACCACGACCATTAATAGGGTCACAGCCTTTCTCACGTTTGGCATAATGGGAATACACTTCATTCACTTCAAGCAATGGTGTAGACCCAGTGGGTCGATTTTCGTGATTTCTCATGAGCAAGTCATTATTTCGCTCAGCCACAAGGAGAAGAGAAATCAACTCTGAGTACTTCTTGAAACCTTTCTCTCGGTATTGCTGTTGCAAAACCATATTAGAAGCATGAAACGTTGTAAACTTTTTTTCAAGCATATCATAATCAGTGATAGTATCTCCACAGAGTTTCAATTTAGAAGTAATTCTGAACATTGCAGAATTATATTCAGAAACAGACTTAAAGTCTTGGAGCCTCAGATGAGCNATCATATCGTGCTTGTGGAAGAGTGACCAACTTTAAGTTGTCATATCTTTCTTTTAAGCCATTCCACAAAACAAGTGGATCTTTGACGGTGAAATATTCTATTTTTAACTCTTCATCAAGGTGATGACGCAAGAAAATCAAGACCTTAACACAGTCTTGGGTAGATGCTTTATTTTTATCTTTAATGGCGTCTCCAAGACCCATTGCATCTAAATGGATTTCAGCATCCAACACCCATGTCATATAGTTCTTGCCAGAATTTTCAAGGGCAACGAACTTTCTTTTCATAATGTCAGTCATAATTAAAAGAAAAAGGAGAGGAGAAAAGTTATACCTTAATATTCTCAAAGAGCTTCTTGAGACGGTAGAGTCTCGTGCTGATAACGTGTTATGAAACAATAAAGAACAAGAACAATATTGCAGAGAAAGAGAGAAGAAATTCTTATTGAATTTTTGGGATGAATTACAATGAAAGAGGACTTCTCTATTTATAAGGAAAAAATGACTTAGCCACCAAGTAACAAAACCTAGAATCTCTCTAGAATATAGATATTCACCATAAATAAAATTCTATTTATAACAGTTCTAGAAATTGTTTAATTAATGCAAGTAAAATGAGCACGTATTACAACATTATGATATTTATAAGCAATAAGTTATGTCTTCCATCTAATTTATCTTTTTAGAAGACGGAGAAACACCATGGTCAAGTCAAGCTAACTGAAGATGCAGGCCTAGGTAATCGATAACCGGAAAATTAGCGAATTTGACAAAGCAGGCCTTAAATCAAGGCAAGGCAGATGACAGAAGAAAAACATACCAAATGAGACGTAGAGAAGAACTCAATAGTCAAAAGATGGCAAGGGGAGTATAACATTAGAGATGATACTCTCTGGAAATTCCACGAGAGAATAAATTTACACTATTGTAGCAAAATATGCAGGCAAAGAAGACAATAACTAGAACTAGCTGACAAAGCATAATGAAACAGAACTCCCAATTGACAACTCTAATATGGGTGTATTGAATTCACCAAAGACTTTTATCAATGATAGACAGTAAGATTAACCAAAAGGACTTCGCAATCAAGGTATTGATCGGTGACAGACAGTAAGATGTAGCCAAAACAACATTACCCTACTAAAACATCAAGAACTTATGGGACAATTGTTCACAGAAAGTTGAATCTATGCCTCAATGAATTTCTTCAGATTCTTAAGCCACATCACGTATTCCCTGCCGTCCTTGTTGATCATGTACTCGTGCAAGAAGTTAGTTGCGCTGGGTTTGATCCCCCTAATCTCCAGATACTTGTGGAAAGCCTTTTGGAGGTTCTCATCCAAATCCCTAATCGAGAAAGCACATCTTCTATTATATACCAAAAAAAAATGACCAATATGGATGTAAGCCAGCCATTTTAATAAAATTTCAAGACTTACGAGAAATCAGGTCCTTCATAAGCAATCTGATCCTCAGAAGCATTAGGATCTTTGATTGACAAAGTGTCGATAGCAATCTCATCAGCAAAAGCTGTGCAACCAAACTCCAAAGAAGGTCCATTCTTCTTAGACACCCTAACAACAAGAGGAATTTGAGACTGATTGGCCCTTTCTCTATCATCGTCATTGTTGTCATCCTCATCATCATCACCAGTAACAAGGTCAGGCATGTGAACTTCGACATCGATAGATTCACCTTGATACTCTCTTGTTAATGTTACAGTTTGTTGTCCCGGATGGTCTTCAATCTTGAAGGGGAAGCCCTCAGGAGCCTCCTCAACCTGCAATCAGAACAAAAAATAATGATAATAGTCTTAAGTCTGCTAATGTAGTACTAGCACTTCTTTTATAAAATAAAAAACAGCATAAATTTCAAGCAGGGATGGGGGCTTGGAAAAACTCCAAGAAAAGTTGAGAATAAGAACTACCATTAAGCAGTAACAGCAAGTCACAGAATTACCCTTGAGTTTTCGAATAAATTTGCCCTTGATATAGCTTTTTGATAACCAATGCTCCTTGCCTTATAGGAGCAGTGGTAGCAAAAGGTAAATTTAACCTTTTCCATTTTAAAAATTTTCGAGTAAATTACACGGGACTTTTGCATCTATACCCGCTTTTAGGTCACGTTTTAACTTATACCCACTTTGTAAAAAAAATTGCAAGTGTACCCACTTTTCGCATAAACTTCAGGCATACGAGCCTGAAGTAGCAAAGGCAATTAGACAAACTTTAGCATTCTAGGCTTTTTCAAAAACTTCTGCTGAAGTTATTTAGTTCATTTGTAAAAACTTCAACACTAAATAAGCTGAAGCTTTTTCAAAAACTTCAGCAGAAGATTGCTGAAATTATTTAGTTCATTTGTCATAAAACTTTTTCAAAAACTTCCGTTGTTTAGTTCATTTCTAAAAACTTCAGCACTAAAGGCGGCGCCTGAAGTTGTAAAAATTAGGGTATAGATTAAATAGTTTTAAAAATATGAGTATAGATTAAATAGTTTTAAAAATATAGATTAAATGAGGGCGCCGTATTGCAATTTCTACTAAATTACACCCTAAATTTGCTTTTAAGGTAAAATTATGGGCGTTTTTCTTACAGGTGGAGGGAGTAAGATTAAAAGAGAAAAACAAAAGTCCTTGAAATAAATAAATTTTCTCCATAAATCAAGATACGTATAGGAACTAAAAATCAGAGACAAATATTAGAATCCACAAATTACAGTGTTAGCTATTACCAAATGAAACAAGGTCAATATGTACTACTAGACAATAACTCAAAACCTTCTTTTTACTCATTTAATTAACTTTCTATTCAAAAAACAAAAAGAACAGAGAAGAAATATTAGAATTCAATTTTTCATTTAATATGAAGGTAAAAAAAAAAAACCTCGTCATGTTCGTCAGATTCCTCGGCACATAAGATTTCGGACTGAATGATTTTAAGAAGTGACTCATCAGAACTGGGCCGCTTGGTCGAATAGCAATGAAGGGTAGATGGTAATGAGCTACGGAAGAAATTTCTAGAGGCAGCGCCATGGTTAACTACGGTGGAGAACAGAGCAAAGGATCGATGGTGGTTGCTCTGAGTTCTACCTATGACTCGAACAGCTAAAGGTACAACTTGAGAAGCTGCTCGTCTAATTATGTTAGTGACAGCCATTTTTGGGGATTTTCAGAGGGGTAAGAGATTTCAGGGTTTAAGGAGAATGGGAGGCTTGGGTTTTAGGGTTTTGGCGACATGTTATAATAGGGGGATTCTGGACTTTTTCGGAAATTTAGAACTAGGAGTGGGGGTAGAATAGGAAGTGCAAATTAAAAAAAAGAAGAAGGTGCAAATACAAGCATAAAACTTTTAAAAAAATCTTTCCAACTCTATGTGTTATTTATTGTACTTGTTATAAATAGAATTGTATTTAAAGTGAATGTATATTTTATTTCTGGCTAAGTCACTTAGGGATTTTATCACATTGTAATTCATCTCAAGAAGAATATAATTCTCTCTCTCCTTTCTTTGTAATATTCTTCTTTTTCGTTATTGCTTTATTTCACGTTATCAACACGAACTTTATCGTCTCATCTTTTAACTATGACTGATATTATAAAATGAAAGATAGTTGTCCTTAAAATTTCAGGCAAGAACTATATGTCATGGGTATTAGATGCTGAAATTCATTTAGATGCAATGAGTCTTGGAGACGCCATTAAAGATAAAAATAAAGCATCTACCTAAGACTGTGCTAAGACCTTGATTTTCTTGTGCCATCACCTTGATAAAGGGTTAAAAAATGAATATTGCAGTCAAAGATCCATTTGTTTTGTGGAATGACTTAGAGGAAGATATGACAACCTAAAGTTGGTCACACTTCCACAAGCACGATATGATTGGGCTCATCTGAGGCTCCAAAACTTTAAGTCTATTTCTGAATACAATTCGACAATGTACAAAATTACTTCTAAATTGAAACTTTGCGGAGATAATATCAATGACTATGATATGCTTGAAAACATATTCACAACGTTTCATGCCTCCAATATGGTCCTGCAACAACAATATCGAGAGAAAAGTTTCAAAAGGTACTCTGAGTTGATTTCTCTTCTCCTTGCGATTGAACGAAACAATGAGTTGCTCACGAGAAATCACGATAATCGACCCACTAGATCTACACCATTGCCCGAAATAAATGAGGTATATCCCCATTATGCTAAGCGTGAAAAAGGTTATGGCCCTGTTCGTGGTCGTGGACATGGCCAAGGAAGAAAATTTTATAGTGTTAATATTCCCCTAAAGAACAATAACCATCAAAAGTGAAAAGAGAAAGATGAGAAGCCAAAAACAAAGGAATCAGAAACTAGATGCTATTGTTGTGGTGGAAAAAGGCATTGGACAAATATTTATCGTACACCAAGACATTTGGTTGAGCTTTATCAAGCATCTCTAAAGAATTAAGGCCTTGAAGTTAATTTTGTCTCAGACCATGAATTTGATATCATCCACTTGGATGTGACAGACTTCTTTGAGCACCTTGATGAAAAAATTGACCACTTGATCGGTCATGAATCCGTGGTTAAAGATAATTGAGTAATTTAATTTTTATTTTTACCTATTCGTCGTAGTTAGTAAATAAATATCATGTAATTCTAGTCTTTACATGAGTACTAATTTTTCAATTAATCTTAGTTAGTTTAGCTATAGTCGTTTATTTAATAAAGCTTTCGTTTTGTCTGATTTTGTTTTGATTAATCATTGTTTTATTAATTTGGTTTACTTAGCTTTTATGTTGACTAGCAAAATATTTATTATAAGTTTTGAGAGGCACTTTGGCAAAAGAAAAAATAGCTTTTCAAGTATACTGTTTGGAACCATAATAATGAACGTAAGGTATGACTACAGTTTAGTTCTTTACGTTAATATGACCATGTCAATCTTTAGTCACATGTCTGTTATCAGTGCATAACCAAAATTTTATGCAAGCGGGTTCAATCTTAGAAGTATATAACTTTAGCCGTAAAACAGTAATTATCAAGTGAGTTCAAATAAATATTTATACAAAATTTACACAGTTTTAATCCTAATTTATACATATAAACAATATTAATTTTTGGTGAAACGGGTTTATTTGAACCCGCTGACCACCACTTGGGTACGCCACTATCCGTTATGTATCTTTACAATATTATATATAAAAAAGAAAAAGATAAAATATGAAATGCATCTCGCTAAAGCTAGAATTTATTTGAGAATATGCGTATCTGTTAGTAATAATTTTGCCCCAATCATATTGGAAGTTAAAATATTAAGATAGAGTCCAATATACTACTACTAAGGGGATGTGTACAAATAGCCACTAATAGAAGATGTCTTTATTTTAAAGCCAGTATTTTAAATGTATTTATTCTTTAGCCATTAGTTTAATGAACTTTTACCTGACTGAACGAAAATACCCTTATGCTATAACTTCTCAAGGAGGAGGTTGAACGTGATCGACATCCTTTGAATGTATTTTTTTCATCTCATTCAATTTGACATATTTTTTTTGTATCTAATTTATCATATTCATAGGGATTAGCATAAGCTTTCACATTATACCTAATTCTAATTGATGATCATTAGAATATATAAAAGTATTCAAATTAAAGCTGGTTTAGTAATACACAATTTATATTAAAATTTAGACTAAAAATATTCCAAATAACTATCAAGAAAGTGAATAAAAATAAATTTAACTCTTAGTAGCAGTGAGATTTCAACTGCTAGAGTGGCAGTAGGGTTGATTAGAGGGAGTTGATACTATTCAATTGCATAAATGTATACTTATTTTTTGCTCATTAATTTTTTGTTAAATCATATGATTGCACTATCTAAGCAAGTTAGATAATGACACTTGGTCCTTAACTTCAAGTTTCAAGTTCAAAAGTTAAGGACAAGCAGTCCTTAACTTTAAGTTTCAAGTTTAAAAGTTAAGGACAATAGGTCCTGAACTTCAACTTTCAAGTTTAAAAGTTAAGGACAAGCAATCCTTAACTTCAAGTTTCAAGTTCAAAAGTTAAGGACAAGCAGTCCTTAACTTCAAGTTTCATTCAAAAGTTAAGGACAATCAGTCCTTAACTTCATGTTTCAAGTTAAAAAGTTAAGGACAAGCAGTCCTTAACTTTAAGTTTCAAGTTTAAAAGTTAAGGACAATAGGTCCTGAACTTCAAGTTTCAAGTTTAAAAGTTAAGGACAAGCAGTCCTTAACTTCAAGTTTCAAGTTCAAAAGTTAAGGACAAGCAGTCCTTAACTTCAAGTTTCAAGTTAAAAAGTTAAGGACAAGCAGTCCTTAACTTCAAGTTTCAAGTTCAAAAGTTAAGGACAAGCAGTCCTTAACTTCATGTTTCAAGTTAAAAAGTTAAGGACAAGCAGTCCTTAACTTAAAGTTTCAAGTTAAAAAGTTAAGGACAATAGGTCCTTAACTTATAGTTTTCAGTCCTTAACTTAAAAGTTCAAGTTAAAAAGTTAAGGACAATAGGTCCTTAACTTATAATTTTCAGTCCTTAACTTAAAAGTTCAAGTGAAAAAGTTAATGACAATAGGTCCTTAACTTATAGTTTTTAGTCCTTAACTTAAAAGTTCAAGTGAAAAAGTTAAGGAAAATAGGTCCTTAACATTAGTTTTCAGTCCTTAACTTTGAGATCCAAGTCCAAAAGTAAAAAACACTTCGTCCTTAACTTTTATGAACACATTTTCAAAATTTTGCCTGCTACTCCATTTCTCGTTCATTCTTCAACAGTTGAAACCTATCAAAATAAGTACATGTCATTTTTGTTTTTGCAATCAAAGCTCTTTGGAAATGTTCCACTGCATTTAATTCTAGAAACAGAAGAATGAAAAAACGAAATACAACTATGAGACTCACAAATAGTGGTATATCTTTACTCAAATAAGTGGGCAACGAATATCAGGAAAATTTGAGAAACATGGGCAATCACATTCTAATAACGATATTTCAAGTCTTTAGAAACATTAATGTGTCATCTCATTTTGAATACCCAAAATTTCAGAGAAGAAACGAGAGCTTAAGTGATGGAGAGAAAAGCGGGTTTTGAGATTTTGATAATGAAAAAGGGTTGAAAAGAAAAGAGATGAAGAAAGGGTAAAAACGCCTATTCATATTAATTATAACAAAGTAATGGCTATATATGCTCAGCATTGAAATTGTTGTCCAAATACTAAATAACATCTTAAAAACTGGCCACGTCACGCTATTTCTTCTACTACTAATGGGTTTAAGCGTTTTTAGTTGGTTGTCCACTATTTATATTTTTATATTATATTTCCTATATCAATTATTGGTATATGTTCAAAAGAAAACAAGTTGAAACGTTTTTGTTACTGGGAACGTAGCAGCATCAATTTATAATTAAATTGTTCAGTCTTCTCGTCTATTGTATCATTGATTTTTAATAAATTTTCCTTTTTTAGACGCTAATAATATTTATTGTGTTATCTTTGATGTTGTATTAGTCACATTAGTTTTCTCTCTAGCATGAATCCTAACAATCCTACACTCACATCGCTGATCCCCCCAAATTCACCGGATATCAACGGAATACAATCTCAAAATCAACCACAACGATCAACTACACCTACTTCCAAGAAGATGCTCATATCAAATGATCCTACGAGTTTTGCTCCAACACTGCAAAATTCGGATGATTATAATATTGACTACACCATGGAAGTAGAGGGAGGCACCAATATACAGGAGGCTACAACACATGGATTGAGTAAGATCACACTCATAGACGAGGACAAATCTAGAATATACGAACTATGGAAGCATGTAGTGATAGTCAAACTGTTTGGAAAACGAATGATTTATCAATACCTAAGAACCAAAATTCAGGACTTGTGGAAGCCAACAGAGGAGATCAAGCTAATAGACTTGGGTGAAGATTACTTTATTATCAAATTCATCAAAAGAGAAAATATGGAATTAGCACTACAAAGGGGTCCCTGGTTCATCAATGGACACTATCTATCAGTGACCAGATGGAAACCAAATTTCGTTGCAACAAAGGAAAAGATTAGATTCTCAACCATCTGGATAAGACTACCCCAATTGCCAACAGAGTTCTATGATACAAAATGGCAAAATATTGGGAACTCAATTGGGAGATTACTTAAAATTGACGTGTGTACATTAACTACGATAAGAGGACGATATGCTCGTTTACGTGTAGAACTTTCACTCGATCAACCAGTGCAATCTCACATCCTAATTGACTCCCACAAGCAATTCATCTACTATGAGGGGGAAAATCTTCTATGTACTAACTGTGGAATGCTGGGCCATGTCTTAAACACATGTTTAAAAGCTCATCCATCACCGACAACAACTATACCTATGGGAGATAAGAAGGGAACACTAGACGGCGACAACAAGGAAGAAGGTTGGAAAGTAGTCAAATTTAATCGAGAAAGACGACATTATGGGAAAATAAATTCCCTAGATTCTACACCAACAAAGGAGCACCAAGGAAGCCTAGGTAACACTGTACCTCGTCTCAATAGGAACATGGGGTAGCTTCAACGCCAAACTAAGCAACACTATAACGATGAAATTGATATCAACACTCAAAAGCGAAATGATCATCAACCTCACAAACCTAAAATCCATACTGACAGTAATCCAACTATTCCCCTTTAAAACCACTTTACCACCTTGGAACAGGAGCAAACGATTTTGGATAATATTAAAAAAAAAAGAAAAAGAAAATCAAAATTCTTCGTGCCATGCACAGTCACACGTGGACTTAATAATTAGAGAAAATGACAGCTACACTACTGTCGTGTCCAACCAAAAAGGCTCTTAAAATTGTGACATGCAAATTGATATGTCAAATACTAACACTAACTCTAATCTAAACACTAATCTTACATGGCATGATACTCTCTCCCTAAACACGACCAATGAACACGCTTTAAAAGTTCTACAAAATCTTAATAGCCTCCAGGAACAAACTCATACTACACATCCCTCTGAGCATGTAAGCCAATTGTCACAAACTCCTACAACATTACGGCAAATGGCATGCGCAAACACACACGAAAACAAACCTATAAAATCTGAAATTGAACCTATAAGAATCCTAACTGAACACTCCAAACGCATGCAACTAGCCCTTCCAATCATTACCCCTACAAAAAATCAATTGCTTCCTCCGGAAGAACAAGCACTTGCAAACACTCTATATCCAATAAATAATACCACACCTAGGAACTATGCCAAGAATCCCATACTCACTGAGGAGAAGGCACAGACTCATCCAACTTCTTCGACAACCTCGAGTAAATCAAATGGAAGATCAACAGGCTCCTCTTCCACCACTACTACCCCAAATAATCTTTGTACAACCACCCCAACCTGAGGACTATCAACCACTCTCGTGGATGGAGCTGGGACTCATGGGTCATGCCATCTCATTCAACATCCAACTGAATGGGCAAGACACAATAGTGATCTTGCAAAATCCACAATATCTGGCTCAACTAGTCACAGAGGGGATGAGAATAGCTATGAGCAACTACTTGAATCAAACATGGTTGAACAATGTCCTTTAACCTATATCCCCATCCCTGAACCAGAACTTTGTCAACACAATGAGGGACGAATGGAATATGCCCCCCACTTCAATCCGATACAACCATAGGGTCCAGTCCTAAATCTACCATTCTATCCCCCAAACATCTTAACAGTGATGAACCCGATATTCCTTCCATGGGATACAACACAACAAGCCCAGGAACAAGGGCTGAATCAGGAAGCTCCCCATGCACCATCATCCCCACCCCATGCGATGCAGGAGCATGTAGCACCACCATCACCACCACAAGCCATTCAGGAGCAGGCAACACCTCAGGACATGCATGATCAACCTCCAGAGGGAGAAGAAATGGTAGAAGAGGCAGAAAGGATGTTCAACCTAAACTCAGAGAAAGTGCTAGGCTTCTCAAACCTAAACGAGGTAAAGGTTTATCTCTTTACGGAGAGGCAGGAGAAGAGGTACGTACTCAATTTCCCCTAGCACTTTACAAGTGCTCGATGGATATCAGGACTCCACAGGACCCAACAATTGGCAACAGGGCAATGATACTTGTCCCCTCATTGAGGAGGAATCCGATATTCATAGGATTAGTGAGAGAGAATGGAGAGCCTCAGAACCCAACTATCAATCAAGCCATGAATAGACCTACTAACATGATAATCTGGAACATAAGGGGGGGGACATAATGATAATTTCAGGAGAAATTTTAGAGAGATTATAGATACACATAGGCCATGCATTGTCACACTACTTGAAACTAAGATGGTGAATCATGCACAATTGTTGGAGGACTTTGGTTTCTCGGAGCTCATTGAAGTGCCAACAGAGGGTCAAGCTGGGGCCATTGTAGTGATGTGGAAGCATGAGGTTGTTACGGTTCATAACTTCATACGTAGGAACAATGAATCCATGCAACTATTGAGGTAAGACCTATTCAAAAAACTTGGCTTTTTTCTTCAATCTATGCTAGCACCAATTATCAGTATAGAAATCATATGTGGGATAATTTAGAAAATATAGCTAGCAATTATCATGGTCCATGGTTAGTAAGGGGGACTTCAATGACGTTCTAGGGCAACAAGAAAAGTTTGGAGGGAGAAAGGTTAATACTACGCGGGCAGATTTCCTACAAAAGAAATTAGAAAACTGTCAACTAATGGATCTTGGGTTTAAGGGCTGTAAATATACTTGGTCAAACCATAGACACAAAAATAGGGGCCTTATAATGGAAAGGTTAGATAAAGCAATCGGAAATGATCAATGGTGTGACTTATTTCCTAATTACTCAATAATTCATCTCCCTAAGACTCATTCGGATCATAATCCTATCTAGTTGAATTAATTCCAAGAACTAGACAACATCACATACAACCTTTTAGACTCAAAACCTTCTGGTGCAAGCACAATGAATTCCCAGACCTGGTAAAACAACACTGGACATCAATCAACTACACTAGGTCCAACGGTTCCTTTTTAGAAAATGTTAAAAGATGGAAACATAAAACTTTTGGAGATATAATAGGAAAAAATAATAATATTACTTGCAAGGCTTCAGGGCATCCAAAATTCTATACATTATCCCTATAGTAAATTTCTTCAATCGCTGGATTAATCTCTTAAAAAAGAATACAATGACATCTTTCAAATTGAAGATGACTATTGGAAATTAAGATCTAGGATAAATTGGCTGAATGAGGGAGATGCAAACACTAGGTATTTCCACATAACAGCAACAAACAGAAGAAGAAATAAAATTAACTATTTTAAAGATAATGACGGTAATTGGATTAATGATCATAACTCGATCATGACACATGTGACAACTTACTTTAAAGACATCTACACCACCTCACATAACTTAACTACCCAGAAAGGCCTAGGAAGGAATCCATCAAGGGCAAATAATCTTGAATTAATTTCTTTAGATGATCCCTTAAGTGATATAGAAATTAATAATACCACTTTTTCTTTTAAGCCTTTTAAAGCACCTGGTCCTGATGGTCTACATTCCTTTTTCTTTCAAAGATATTGGGACACAGTAGGTCAGTCGGTTACTAACTATTGTCATTCAATTTTTAAGAATCAGACAATTCCTAGTGAAATCAACAAAACATATCTATGCATGATTCCCAAGATTCAAAATGCAAATGACATAAATTTTTTTAGGCCAATTGGACTTTGCAATACAATCTACAAAATCATTACAAAAGTGCTTGAAAATCGACTGAAGCCTTTTTTAGATAAAATAATTAGTCCCTACCAAGCCAGTTTTATGAAAAACAGGAGAGCATCGGACAATGCTATTATTATTCAAGAGTTAGTAAACAATCTACCAAAACTCAAAGATAAAGTAGACCACATGTTGATTAAAATTGATTTGGAAAAAGCATTTGACCGGCTTGAGTGGTCTTTTGTATGTCACACACTTAGGTTTTTTAATTTTCCTCCAAAATTTACAAAACTTATACTTAGTTGCATCTCAACTAGCTCTATATCAGTCTTAGTCAATGGATCAACAACAACTTTTTTTGAACCTAGTAGAGGTGTAAGACAAGGAGACCCTTTATCTCCTTACATATTCATCTTATGCCTTAAATATTATTTAGGTATATTAGCCATCAAGTAGATATTAAGCAGTGAGATCCAATTACTCTAGGGAGATCAAATATTAATTTTTCACACCTTTTCTTTTTGGACGACCTTATTTTTAGGGCTAGGGAAAATAATAAATCATGTCATGCCATAAAGCTAGGACTGGATGCTTTTTGTTCCCTTAGTGCTCAGAAAATAAATCATTTAAAATCAAAATAATATTATCAAAAAATTGTAACCCCACTACCATCACCTCTATTTCCAACACATTGGGTTTTAAGATCAGTAAATTTTTTGGAAACTACCTGGGTTTTCCAATACTGAATAGAAATCCAAGACATAATGACTACAACTTTATCCTTGACAAAATGAAATCTAGACTAGCAACATGGAAGATAAAATTTATTAATATAGCAGGTAGAGTAACACTAGCCCACTCTTGCCTAAACACTATCCCAAATTATTACATGCAATACACTCTATTACCAGCACAAACACGTAATAAAATTGAAAAAGTTCAACGAGATTTTATCTGGGGCTCTTGTGAAGAAAAAAAGAAACTACACTTAGTTAACTGGACTAACATTTGCAAACCAAAACCAATGGAGGGGTTTGGGTCATCATAATGCCCATGCAAAAAACTTATCCATTCTAGCTAGCTTAACATGGAGACTACTAACACACTCAACCACCCCATAGACTCGTTTAATCTTCAACATATATGATTTAGGAATAAGTAGCAAGAATAATTCTCCTATCTGGAAAGCTTTAACAAAGAGATGGGAGGTGTGTTATAAAGGGATCACTTGGTATCCTCATATCAAATCTAATATTAACATATGGAATCAAATCTGGTTCCTGCATTCCCAAAACTTACGTAGCATAATTCAAGGACCCCGGTCACCCAATCAATATAACCTCAAATTAAGGGACATGTACTCTAATAAAAACTGGGACTTCGAAAAACTATCCATAGAAATCCCGCAAGAACTACAGGAAACCATAATTAATACTAAAATATGCAAGAAAGTCCCTTGAGCGATATGCCTATCTGGTCCCTAGACTCCAAATGAAACTTTACTACAAAGAGTTGTTACACGCTTATAGAACCTACAATACAACCTCATGAGGAATTTGACTGGATCTGGGCGTTACATTGTCCTAACAAGATTAAATATCTATTATGGCAATGCCTACATAATAGACTTCCATGCAGAAATTACCTAGCTAAAATTGGCATTAACATAAGCCCACACTGCCCTATATGTAATTCAAATCAATTGGAATCCATTACTCACATATTTCTAGACTGTTTACCTGCTAAAATTTTTTGGAATAACATAGGCGGAATGATCATAGATAATCAAAGGGGTAAACACTGGCTTATACAACTACGAAATAAATCAATCACCCTGGCTAACAAATTAATTGATTGGGATTTCTTCTTACCTTTTACCATATGGGGTATCTGGATCAACCGCAATCAAAATAACCAAAATAATACATCAACATACATCAATACAAGCCACATCCTAAAACAAGCAATTCAATACAAGCTACTGGCAACTCACAATCTGCTGCCTATAAAAAAAATCAAAATAAAAGTTCATTGGATCAAACCTCAATCAAGATGGTATAAATTAAATGTGGATGCAATTTATAAATCACAACGAGGTAGGATTGGTGGAGTCATTAGAAATGTAGAAGGAGATTGGATAATGGGCTTCCACAAGAACATAAACCATAGAGGGGCGGTAGAAGGAGAACTAAAAGCAATTAAGGAAGGGCTAAAAATAGCACATGAATGGAATACTTTTCCACTAGAGATTGAGACGGATTGCGCGAAAGCAATACATGCAATGTTCAATGGAAACAAAATCTATGAAGCAGGTTGTTAATGCACCACGTGAAGGGGACCATCCTCAGGAATAACTTTCGGGATGGAAACAAAGTGGCATACTCCATGGCAAATCTGGATAACTATCACTTGAAGAAAAGAAGATTAGTTTTTGTAATCCCACCAAAAAGTGTGGAAGGCTATGTAATGGTAGATAAAAATAATGTTTCATTTTGTGTTAAGTATCTAACTCTAAATTCTTGCAACTTCTTAGCAAGCATAGGTAATGAATGTGCCCGACGAGGCACAGGCTATGATGTACTAAACAATATGTGATCTTATTAGCTATATAAATCCTGTTTGCTAAAAAAAAAATGTTGTATTAGTCATATATGTAGTGTACTTATAATTACATTATTTTTGTCACAACCCGAATCAATGGGTTGCGACGGGCACCCGATGATATGAACACGGAAGCAAAATAACAAGAACACAAATAAAATGATTGACAAATAGAGATTTAGTAGAGAACCAACTAAGAAAATTGAAAGAAACAAATACCCAATCAATTTAAAACTTAATTGACTCAAAACTATAGGAACAACCCACAAGAGGAAGCAATCCCCTTGCAAGTTCATCTTAACAAGTAATCAACCAACACTACTAGAAAACAGGCAAAACCCGTCCAAACAATACCGGCCGAAGTCGATCGAAAAAAAACCCAACCAAAATCGGTCGAAAATTAAATAAGTTGGTCGCAAAAGTCAACGAAAATATTTCTCACAACGAAAATAGTGGTCCCACAGCAAAAAAATAAATATTCCGACCGAAATCGGTCGGAAAATAGGTCAATATTTGACCAAGACCTAGTCATACTTGTATATAATCTACAAAAATAATATTTTATTAAAACTTTTCAAAATTTCTGACCGATTTTGGTTGAAAAATTTGAAATTATGATTTTTCGTCCAAGGCAATTGGTTTTTAATATAACAAAAATTATATATATTTAATTTATCAACTGGAATAAGTTAAAATTAAATATTTTCACCGAATTCGGTCAGAATTTTTTTTTAAAAAATAATTCAAATATAAATTTAATAAGATTACAGACCGAAGCCAGTCGATTTTTTGTCAACCTTTATATAAATAGATTTTAAATAAATAATATTTAATACTTAATTGATATATATACAAAATTTCCACCGTCGGGATCGTGATGACGCCTAACATCACACTTGTCAGGCAAGCCAACGTTAGAGATTATTTAGCCATTTATATTTATTTTAGTAATTATCAGTAAACATGCAAAAATAAAGAGGAATAACTGTAAAGATATATAGATATCAAAGTCATTTACATACTACTTCTACCCAGAAACCGGTGTCACAATTTACGAATGTTCTATGATTTTTCTACAAGCAATGGTCTGAAAGAAATTACAACTGTTTTGGAAAAATAAAGGAAAACAGTAAAGAAGATATGTAGAAGGGGACGCTAGGGCCTGCAGACGCTAGCAGGACTACCTTGGGTCTCCGAGCTGTGAATCTGAGCCAATCTCTCAATCAGCCACTACCTGCTCCAAAATCTACACAGAAAGTGCAGAGTACATTATCAGTACAATCGACTCCATGTACTGGTAAGTGCCGAGCCTAACCTCGACGAAGGTGTGACGAGGCTACGGTGGGACACCCACAATATATGCGACAGACAATAAATAATAAGGCAGAAAAGGAGAACAGTATAATTTAAAAGCATTAAATTGGAGGAATAAATACATAACTCTAGTGTCTTATCAGTATCCAGCTATAACCAATCCTTAGGCGAAATGTAAAACCACCGAATAACTGACACAGTCAGAGAAGAATACATAAACACATATATTGATGCGGCGCGCATCTCGATCCCACCAGACAACACAAAATCCTCCCTTATTCCTCCGTAACAATAACAAATACAATAATAATAATATATATTTGTTGCGGCGTGCAACCCGATCCCATCATATATCAATATCAACATGATAGGTCACACTTATTAATCCGTATTAATCCATCCTTATTCCTCCTGTTGCGGCGTGCAACACGATCCCACCGAATAATCATATTCACCCTTATTCCTCCTCATCAATCCTCCCTTATTTCTCCTGTTGCAGCGTGCAATCCGATCCCACCATATCATAATAAATTACACATAGTGTACAGAAGTTTCATAAAATTCACACAAGGCCCTTACCAACACTTAAAATTTAGAATAAGGCAACCGAAAGCCGTATAATCAATAAACTCTATAAAATTAATACTACTCAGCGAGACCAAACTAGGATATCACAGAAAATGCCAACAAGAACAACTTAATCCAATAAAGGGGGGACAATAATCCTACGGGGTAACAAATACATTCAACAAAGGAGCACATTATCTAACAGGTAGCAATTAGACATGGAATTACAATTAAACATGTAACAGGTAAAGCAAGAAGGAAAACAATATAAGGAGAATAGAAGAAAACAAGTAAAACAGGTAAAAGTGGCGGCGCATAGGTACTCGTCACCTCACGTATACGCCACTCATATGGTTTATCACATAAAAAATTAGACAAAGGTTCCTAATCACTCAAGTCAAGGCTAGACATAACACTTACCTCGATCCATAGGCTACTCACTGCTCAATTACCACCTTTCCTCTAGTTTCCACCTCTGAACCACTCGTATCTAGTCATAATTAACTTAATAATATCAACTATCACTAAAGAAATCAATTTCAACACAAAAATATAAGTTTCCCAACATTTTTTCCCAAAAAGTAAAAAAATTAACCCCGGACCCGCTTGGTCAAAACTCGAGGTTCGGACCAAAGCCCATTCACCCATACACCCCCAACCCGAATATGTAACTAGTTCCGAAGTCCGACCCCAATTTGAGGTCTAATTCCCAGATTTTTAAAAATCCCTAATTCTATCGAAATCCCTAATTTCCACCATGAAATTCCTAGATTTTAGGTTGAAATCTTGTAAAATATAGTGAAAGATTGAAAGAAACGAGTTAAGAATCACTTACCTATGATTTGAGGAAGAAATTGTCTTTGAAAAATCGCCTAGAGAGTTTCTTGTGTTCGAAAGTTTTGAAATATGAGAAAAATCCCGTCTAAGCCAAGACCTATCAACTGCAGATGTCGCATTTGCGACCTGAGCTTCTCGCAAATGCGAGAGAAGTATCGCAAATGCGAACTCCTCGCATTTCTGCAGCCTTAGCAAATGCAAACCAATTACTCACAAACGAGAATAATCGACTTCCACAAATGCGGCTCTTTTCTCGCAAATGCAAGACTGCCCAGACCCAGCCCATGCTCACAAATGCAAAGCTTCTTCACAAATGCGAGGCTCGCATTTGTGAGCCAGACCTCGCAAATGCGAGATCTGCAGACCTGAACACACCAACTATGTTTTCTAAGTTCTTTTCACTCCGTAGCCTATATAAAACTCACCCGAGCCCTCGGGGCTCCAACCCAAACATGCACATAAGTCTAAACCCATCATATAACTTGCTCGTGCGATCAAATCGCCAAAATAACACCTAAAACTACGAATTTAGCACCAAAACATATGAAATTCGCAAGAACACTTTAAAATTTCCAATTTCTCAACCTAACGTCCGAATCACGTCAAATAAGTTCCAAACCTGTACCGGACTCCGAAACCAAAATATGGACCCGATACTAACAAGATCAAACATTAACCAATTTCTTAAAACCACTATAATTTCAGTCTTTCAATTTTAATCAAAAAATCATATCTCGAGCTAAGGACCTCGGAATTCGATTCTGGGCATATGCCCAGGTCTCATATTTTACTACGGACCCACCGAGACCGTAAAAAAAGGGGTCTGCGCCTGGGTCCGTTTACTCAAAACGTTGACCAAAGTTAACTAAAATCAACTTTTAAGGCCAAAAATTATTTTTTTCCTCAATTTTCAACATAAAAGCTTTTCGGAAACCACGCCCGGACTGCGCACGCAAATCGAGGAAGGTAAAATGATACTTTTAAGGCTAAAGAGCACATAATTGGGTTCTAAAACATAAGATAACCATTTGGGTCATCACAATCTCCACCTTTAAAACAATCGTTCGTCCTTGAACGGACATAGAAAAGTACCTAAACTGGTTAATAGGTGGGGATATCTACTCTGCATGTCCAACTCGGACTCCCAAGTAGCTTCCTTAACAGGCTGACCTCTCCACTTCACTCGAACTGAAAGATAACTCTTCGACCTCAACTGACGAACCTGCCGATCTAGAATAGCCACCAACTCCTCCTCATAAGTCAAATCCTTGTCCAATTGGACTAAGCTGAAATCTAACACGTGGGATGGGTCACCATGATACTCCCGGAGCATGGACACATGGAATACTGGATGAACTGCTGATAACTCCGGAGGCAACGCAAGTCTATAAGCCACCTCTCCCACTCTCTCGAGAATATCAAAAGGTCTGATATATCTAGGATCAACTTGCCCTTCCTCCCAAATATCATGACACCCTTCATGGGTGACACCTGAAGCAATACTCTCTCCCCGACCATGAATACCACATCACGAACTCTACGGTCGGCATAACTCTTTTTCTTGGTGTTGATACCCAATTTTTCCTCAAAATATTTTTAATTTGCATATATACCTTCAACATCATGCTTTCATAGTAATTGGTATTTTTCTATATTTTTACTAATTTATTTTACTTTATCCAGCATTTTATTTCCAATAATTAATTACAAAATCGCATTACAAATGATTTCAAAAACCTTTCTTGATTTAATGTATTATTTTTGGTCCTATTAAGACCAAATTATTTCACAATTAGCCAAATTGGCACTCTTTGGCTACAATTGCAATAAATTTGCAATTATAGCCTAATCACATGTTTTATACTATTTTTATCTAATAATTAGTCATTTTATATTTTAAATACTAATTAATCATTTTAATTTATCTTCTAAGCATCAATTTCATTTTTTCATAATTATCAGCTATTTTTATAAATTATTTTAGCTAATTTAAGTGGGTATTGAACAATTAACCACCATTATTTCAATTTTAGCATAAATTGGCCTAATCCCTAACCCAATTAAAATAAACCAACAGACCCAAGTCCAATTCCTATACTACCCGGCTCAACCCTGATGCAATCTCGACCGTTGATCAAATCTGATCAACGGTCCAGATGATCTCTTCCATAATTAAACCTAAAGACTACCCTCCCCCTCTCTCATTTTCACTCCCTCACTCCTTCGACTCATCTCTCTCTAAACGCTCCACCTACTGAGCCTATCTTCCTCTTCACCGACCGTCACCTTGCCGGAAAAACATGGTGGTTTCACCACCCACATCCTCATGGCTCCATCCTTAACATATGGCACTGCCTTTGAAGACCTCAAGTGAAGCAGAGGCGGTTCACTCGCCTCCTATGATCTCATGCCATTTTTTCCGACCATCCATGACCGTCCGAGTAAGATCTTACCACTTTTCGGTTAAAACCGGTGACTTTTGAGTTTTCTTCTCCTCTCTGGGTTCTCGCTTTGAAACCCTAACTTCTAAACCTTCCGATTCTTTTAGATCTATAACAAATCTATACATATTATGAGTTCTTTCCATGTTTTCTTTAAAGATTTTTTAGTTTCCTAAACGATTCTTCATTTTCTCGAACTAGGGTTTTTAAAACCTTTTTCAAAACAGTTCTCTTTCCGGTTTCTTAGCATTATCTTATGATTCGCATCATGCTTAAACATGATTTAAGCTTTTTCCCTTTTGTTTGATTCATTTTGATAAAAGCCCCAAATTTTTGGTTTCAGTCGGCGATTCTGATTTTATTTTGCGATAATATTTTTCTTGTTCTAGTATGACTACTTTGCTTTCATGTACACTGCGTGATTTTGTGATTTTTGCTCTATGTTTGCTGTTAGGGTTTCTGAACCTTCGTCACTTCTGCCTAAAACATGTTTATTCTGCTAGGTCCTTTAATTATTGGTTATGTTGTGATGTGAATCCCTAATTTTGTGATTAAGGTTTCTAATTTTGCCTAATGTGTGTTTATTCCGCTTATGTCAATTCTATTTGCCACTTGAATCTGCGATTAGTACTATTCTCTATGGATTCTGAGTATTCCCTTAAATATGTGATATTCTCACTAATTGATGCAGATTTCCTGTAATTAGAACATCATTCGAGGGTTTCCTTACTGATTTTCAGAATCTAAATTATCTCTTGCCTTATTTCTATGAATAATTCTATTAAATTAATTTACATGTGCCTTCCTTAATTGGAATATTCTTAACTTAGCCTCTATTACATGCCTTATACCTTTACCATGCTGAAATTTATTTACTTATGTGCCTCATATGGTGTCTTTCCTTATTGATCACATGTCTCCTACTTTTACTATGCTGAAATTACCTTATTGATAACATGTTTAGTACCGTTTGGAATTTAACCCCTTAATTAAGGGAAGAACTTAAACTGATTTTGTGTTGATTGATTCTAATTCCTTATTTTACTGCTTGACTATGGACTTTACCTTATTTCTACCTATTTTCAAAACTATATATACTCTATTCGTTCCATGGCACACATAGACACAAACTAATCTGTTCAACTCTCTCTCTCTCTCACAATTAAAAAACTCTCTACTCTCTCTCTCTTCTATGCTAGTTACTACTATTCTAAGTTAGCCGGCTGCAAGCCAAGGCTAACTATTGTGCATCTCCTACTTCCTGTTTGTGTTACTATTTTCTTCACTTCACTGGTATGTTCTAATTTAGATTTCAGTTCTCAAACCAACATGTTTCTATTACTGTTGCAATTCACTGTGTTTCTAATTTGCTTTTACTTATTATTTTGTTGTTCAACATGTAACTAGGATCCTGAACTCCCCTCTGCATGTTAAGTTTATGCTTTACTTGTCCATGACCAGCGTGTTTCTATATACTTAGCACCTGCTTCTTATGTGAATCTCCATGCCTATGACTGGTACATTAGTTTAATCATGGTCTTAGTTGTTTGGTGTTAATCTAATCGGGTACTTTACTGTACCCCTGATCCTCTCAACCCTTAGGAGCTTCTGATTGCATTCCTATATGTGTTTTTGCCTGCTACGTGTTTGCCCTCATATGCTCTAGATTTGTCCCTCAAATCCCATTACCCATGCATGTGATTGTTGGACTATCCCTGGTCCTTTGTGTGATGTTGAACTTCTATTCCAATCAAGTTTCCCTCTTCAAAACTGCCTTCTTACTTTCTCTTTATCAAAATTGTTTTCTTACTTAAACCTTTTAAAGAATAAAAAGCACTCTCACTTATATTCTTAGAAGTCTAGGTTCTGCCCCTTCTTTGTGAGCATTGCCTTGGGACCCTTGAGCTCCCTCTGAACTTTGACACACAGAGGCTGGCCATTCCACATTGCACTTACTCTATTTTGGCTATGAAATCTGGGTGTGAGCACTGCCCGGGAGCCCTTGAGGTCCTTAGGGAACTCTAACACACCCGGATTATGAGAAGGTTGTGAAATAATACCTGGCATTGAAGACGTGGACACTTGAGCCTATTCTGTAGGCTCCTTATAGTTAACTTCTTATTTTTCTTCTATTTCGGTTGTGTGATTCATACTTGGTCTGTAATAATTAATTTTAAACAACTCTGGGGCCGGATAGTGAAAATGGATGGGTGATATGCATGCTGTAGTATAATTAAGGGTAGAGACCATGCTTCTAGGTTTATTTTCTCCATGCGCAATAGCAGCCATGTTTAGGTACAACATGCGATGCATTAGATATCATGCTACTTAGGATTTATGTGTATTCAACATCTCATCTACACTTAGAAATCCTGCCTATAAGATAAATAATTACAATAAAATAAGTTGCTATTACGTGATTCTGCCCATGTTCTGAAACTTCACTAGAAGTACTGTCCTAGGATAAATTAACTGCAATCATGTCTCATCATGATATACACGTAAAGATTCTGTTTTAGGTAAGCAGCGATTAAAATCTGTCACCTATGCTAGAAACTGTGCATAATGCTGTGAGTCTATATGCATTTAGAAATCCTGTTTAAGTTATTATGTATCATGCTTCATTAGATATCATGCTATAGGATCGTATCTATTTAACTACACTTAGTCTAAATACATATATCTAAAACAATTCCCTGTTCTAAGCAACTGGTAATCAGTCCTTGTACATCTTCAACACCTAGAATCACATGTTATTCGACACCTAGGCAAGCCTTAGGTAATTAACTTAAAAAATAAAATCAGAACCGTCTTTGTGATCATGTTTAACTATCAGCATGCTTATAACTATTAGGCAAGCCTGATTAAGACTTCTTCTCTGAGTTATGCAATAAATCTGTCTTTATGTTATCACCTAGATACCATGCTTTAGGATTCTGAATCAATATGTACCTTAGTTGTGTATGAGACATGCTGCTTATGTGTACTGTGTGTGGAGGAATACTTGAGCCTTTATCTGCTTTCTATGCTTTCCTTTATCTGAAGTCCTACTTGTTTTGTTATCTGTCGCCCTAGAATTTTACCTTTAAAACCTGAGGGTCTGCCTAGCACCTCCCTTTAGGATAGAAGTCCTAATTCCCTCCGGGACTGATAGGAAGGGATGGGTAACAACATGCAATAGAGGTCGAGACCAACACTTGTTTTTAATAACCTTACGGGGTGGAAGGGTAGAATATGGATATGACGACCGGTGCGCTAATGCCACGTGTAGCCCCTCTTCGAGGAGTAATTACCGGGTATTGCATTGATGTGATCCATATTATTATAAACCTAGGACACCTTTTATATGCTTAGCTCGTAATCCTTTTCGAAAGCTAATCTTCTTTACTGTTTTTTTAAACATCTGCATGTTTAAACTTAAACCCTCTCTTATTTGAGCCTTACTTGTTATTTGCTAATTGTACAAATTCACGAAACCATTTAGCCGGGAACCACACTTGTGGATCCTGAGGGGTGCCTAACACCTTCCCCTTAGGATAATTTCAAGCCCTTACCCAAATCTCTGGTTAGTAACGTATTTTTAATTGAACCCTTTAGGTGCCCTAACACACAAAATCGTTAGGTGGCGACTCTTCAAAATATGCAAACCCCTTTCCCAAAAGGAACGAGTTGTCCCAACCAATGTCATAAACCCGATCTCCGCGAGGAAAAATGGGGTGCGACACCTGGACTGAGCTGTGCAAAGTCGATCCTGTATAATCTAGACCTTGTTCAAGGTATCATGTACTAAATTCTATACCCAACAACCGAGCCTCCCCCGGTTCAAACCACCCAACTGGCGACCTGCACCGTCTACCATATAATGCCTTATAGGGAGCCATCTGAATGCTCGACTAGTAGCTGTTATTGTAGACGAACTCTGCAAGGGGAAAGAACTGATCCCACGATCCTCCGAAGTCTATAACACAAGCGCAAATCATATCCTCCAAGATCTGAATAGTACGCTCGGACTGCCCGTCTGTTTGAGGATGAAATGCTATGCTCAGCTCAACCCGCGTACCCAACTCACGCTGTACTGCCCTCTAGAAGTGCGAGGTGAACTGCATACCTCGATCAGAAATGATATACACGGGCACACCGTGAAGACGGACGATCTCCCGAATATAAATCTCTACCAACCGCTCCGAAGAATAAGTAACTACCACAAGAATAAAGTGTGCTGACTTAGTAAGCCTATCCACAATGACCCAAACTACGTCGAATTTCCTCTGAGTCCATGGGAGTCCAACAACAAAGTCCATAGTGATATGCTTCCACTTCCACTCAGGAATCTCTATCTGCTGAAGTAAACCACCGGGTCTCTGGTGCTCATACTTCACCTACTGACAATTCAGGCACCGAGCTACATAAGCAACTATATCCTTTTTCATCCTTCTCCACCAATAATGCTGCCGCAGGTCCTAGTACATCTTGGCGGTTCCCGAGTGAATAGAATACCAGGAATTGTAGGCCTCCTCAAGGATCAACTCACGAATCCCATCAAAATTAGGCCTACACACACGACCCTGCATCCTCAAAACTCCTTCATATCCAACAGTAACCTTCTTGGCACCACCGTGCCGAACTGTGTCCCTAAGGACCAACAAATGAGGGTCATCATACTGCTGATTTCTGATACACTCAAACAAGAAAGACCGAGTGCCTGTGCAAGCTAGAACACGGCTGGGCTCTAAAATATCCAACCTCACAAACTGATTGGCCAAAGTCTGAACATCTGAAGCTAGCGTTCTCTCACCGACTCGAATGAACGCAAGGCTGCCACTGCCTTCCTACTCAATGCATCGACCACCACATTAGACTTTCCCAGATGATACAATATGGTGATATCATAGTCTTTCAATAGCTTCAACCATCTCCTCTACCTCAAATTGAGATACTTTTTCTTGAACAAATACTGAAGGATGCGATGATCCGTAAAAACCTCACACGACACGCCATAAAGATAGTGCCTCCAAATCTTCAGCGCATGAACAATGGCTGCCAACTCTAAATCATGAACAAGGTAATTCTTCTCTTGAATCTTCAACTGCCGAGACGCATATGCAATCACCCTGCCCTCCTGCATCAATACTGCTTCGAGCCCAATACAGGGGAATAACAATATACCGTGTAAGATCCTGAACCTGATGGTAACACCAACACTGGTGCTGTAGTCAAAGCTGTCTTGAGATTTTTAAAGCTCTCCGCACACTCGTTCGACCATCTGAATGGGGCACCCTTCTGGGTCGACCTGGTTAACGGTGTTGCTACAGATGAAAACTCCTCCATAAATCGACAGTAATAACCCGCCAAACCCAAGAATCTTCTGATCTCTGTAGATGAAGCGGGTCTAGGCCAATTGTTGACTGCCTCAATCTTCTTATGATCTACCTGAATACCCTCTGCTGATACGACGTGGCCCAAGAAAGCGACTAAATCCAACCAAAACTCGCACTTCAAAAATTTAGCATACAACTGATTGTCCCTCAGAGTCTGGAGCACTATCTTGAGGTGCTGCTCATGCTCCTCCTGACTGTGAGAGTATATCAAGATGTCATCAATAAACACAATCACACAAAATCCAAATAAGGTTTGAATACTCAGTTCATCAAGTCCATAAATGTTGCTGGGGCATTGGTCAACCCAAAGGACATCACCCGAAACTCATAGTGCCCATACCGCGTTTGAAAAGCTATCTTAGGGACATCGGATTCCCTAATCCTCAACTGATGGTAGCCAGATCTCAAATCGATCTTCAAAAACACCTTGGCACCCTGAAGCTGATCAAACAAATTAGCAATCCTCAACAACGGATAATTGTTCTTGATGGTGACTTTGTTCAACTGCCGATAATCTATACACATCCTCATAGACCCATCCTTCTTCTTCACGAACAAAACCGGTGCACCCCAGGGCGAGACACTAGGTCTAATGAAGCCCTTATCAAACAAATCTTGCAACTGTTCCTTCAATTCTTTCAACTCTGGTGGGGCCATCCGGTATGGCAGAATGGAAATGGGCGGAGTTAGGGTTGTGCACGAATCAGATCAGATTGGATTTAGCACATTTCGGATTTCGGATTCTAGAAAATGCAAACCGAATCCGATTCGAATTATATCGAATCAGATTTAAATTTTAAAGTTCGGATTAGGTCAGATTTCGGATCGTATTATTATGCCTCAAAGTTATAAACTAATATGTATATTTTCTTTGTAAAAGAGGCAATGCATTAAGAAAAATTCATGTTTACAATTATGAGAGTACTATGGTTCCAATATTGCTAAATCTAGTAATTGTAAAGGTAATAACTTGGAGGAAGAAGTAAAGGAAGTACTTACTATCCGAAATTAAAGTGTAGTATTTATACATTGCCTAATAATTTCGGATTCCAGATCGGATCAGATTAAAATATACCAATCCAAATCCGATCTGAAATCTTAAATTTTAATAAACACAATCTGAAATCCTATCCGATCCAATCCGAAGTCCAAAATTGAATGGACCGATTCGAATTTTGGATATCCGATCCAAATGAAAAGCCCTAGGCTGAGTGCCTGGAGCCAAATCAATACAAAAGTCAATATCCCTGTCGAGTGGCATCCCCGAAAGGTCTGTAAGAAATACCTCTGGAAACTCACGAACAACAGACATATAATCCACAGAGGGAACCTTAACACTAGAATCACGAAAATAATCCAAATAGGCCAAACACCCCTTCTCGACCATACATCAAGCCTTCATATAAGAAATAACCCTGCTGGTGGAATGGCCAGGAGTCCCTCTCCACTCTAATCGAGGCAACCCCGGCAAGGCTAATGACATTGTCTTGGTGTGACAGTCTAAAATAACGTGATAAGGTGACAGCCAATCCATACCCAAAATAACATTGAAATCCACCATATCTAAGAGCAGAAGGTATACACTAATCTCAAGACTCCAAACAGTGACCACACACGAACGATATACATGATCTACTATAATAGCATCCCCCACAGGTGTGGACACATATACATGGGCACTCAATGAATCACAGGGACAACCAAATATGAAGAAAAATAAGATGACACATAGGAGTAAGTAGACCCCGGATCAAATAGAACTGAAGCATCTCTACTGAAAATTGAAACAGTACCTGTAATGACAACATCAGATGACTCAGCCTCAGGTCTAGCTGGAAAAGCATAACATCGGGGCTAGACCCAGCACTTTGACTATATCTCTGGGACGACCTCTAGCTGGCGGGCGTCCACCTCTAACGACCTGACATCCACCTCTAATAATCTGGCCCCTACCTCTGGCTGGCTGAGCAGGTGGTGTAGCAACTGGTGCTGGAACGATGGCACGAGAACCCTGATGCTGTGGCTGAACACCCAATAATCTCGAACAGGTCCTCCAAATATGCCCATAATCACCACACTCGAAACATCCATCCTGATACTGAGGCTATGGAAATTGAGACTGACCCTGGCGATCCAGCTGACCACGATAATAACTCTGAAGAGGAGGTGCTCTGATAGGAGATGGTGGTGCATGATAGGATGGATGCCCAGAAGGAGGTACATAAGAACCACGACCACCTAGGGCACCGTGGGAAGCCTGGAGCACTGAATGGACTGGCCTAGGAAGATGGCCTCTACCAAAAGTACCCCTGCCTCCCGATGAGTTACCGCTGAACCCATCGGAATGACGAGGTCTCTTATCTGACCCCTGACCCCCTGTCCAAGAACTATTTCTACTCGTTTGGCCACATTGGTCGCATCCTGGAAAGAAATCTCGCTCCTAGTCTCCTAAGCAATCTGCAATCTAATAGGTTAAGCAAGACCCTAAATAAACCTCCTCACCCGCTCTCTCTCTGCAGGAAGCAAAATAATAGCATGACGAGCCAAATCCGCAAAACGAGTCTCATACTGAGTAACAGTCATACTGCCCTGCTGGAGACGCTCGAACTGACGGAGACTCTCCTCCCTAAAGGTGATAGGCAGAAACTTCTCTAAGAAGAGATGTGAGAACTGGTGCCAAGTAAGAGCAGGCAACCCAGCTAGTCTGGTCAATAAATAATCTCTCCACCATTTCTTGGCTGAACAAGTCATCTGAAAAGCAGCCAAGTCGACCCCATTGGTCTCTAAACCTCATGACAACTATCAAGATACTCCTAGGGATCCTTTGAAGTAGATCCACTGAAATGAATTGGAAAGAGTTTGGTAAACCTATCCAATCTCCACAAAGCCTCAGAAGACATATCTGTCCCATCACCAGGCTGTGCCGCAGCAACTGGCTGAACTACCCCGTCTTGATGAGCTGTTGGAGTCTGAAACTGGGGAGCCATCTGCTCCGGGTTGTAAGTATCAGGAGTCTGGGCTCCTTCTCCAGCATGAGATACGGCTGGTGCCATGGATAATGTGCCAGTCTAGGCCACACTCTCCATAAGGCTCACTAATCGGACCAAGGCATCCTGGAGCACTGGGTGGGAATAAACCCCTCTGGGACCTGAGCTGGTCCGGAAGGTATAGTCTGAGCTGGAACCTCCTCATCGAACTCTACCTGAGGATCCACAGCTGGAGCTGCTGCTCGGGCTCTAGGATGAGCCCTGCCCCTGCTTCAGCTTCTGGCACGTCCTCGACCTCTGCCCCTTATAGGAGCTGCTGCTGGAGGCTTTGGCTGCTGATCAGCGGAAGAAGCGATACGTGTTCTCGCCATCTGCGAGAGAATAAGAATAGGAGAGTTCAATCAGTATTGAGATAACAAAATCGCACGACAGAGTTGAATAAAACTGAAATTTATTCCTAGACTTCATAGCCTCTGGGAGATAAGTACAGACGTCTCCTTCCAGACCCCCCAGACTCTACTAAGCTTGTTTATGATTTGTGAGACCTAAACAACCTAGTGCTTTGATACCAGCTTGTCACGACCCAAAATCTCCCCCGTCGGGATCGTGATGGTGCCTAACATCACACTTGCCAGGCAAGCCAACGTTTGAGATTATTTAGCCATTTACATCCATTTTTAGTAATTATCAGTAAACATGCAAAAATAAAGCGGAATAACTGTAAATATATATAGATATCAAAGTCATTTACATAATACTTCTACCCAGAAATCTGGTGTTATAATTCACGAACGTTCTATGAATTTTCTACAATCAATGGTCTGAAAGAAATTACAACTATTTTGGAAAAATAAAGGAAAACAGTAAAGAATATCTGTAGAAGGGGACGCTCGGGCCTGCGGATGCTAGCATGACTACCTTGGGTCTCCGAGCTGTGAACCTGAGCCAATCTCTCAATCAACCACTACCTGCTCTGAAATCTGCACAGGAAGTGTAGAGTGTAGTATCAGTACAATCGACCCCATCTACTGGTAAGTGCCCAGCCTAACCTCGACGAAGGTGTGACGAGGCTACGATGGGACACCCACAATATATGCTACAAACGATAAATAATTAGGCAGAAATGGATAACGGTATAATTTAAAAGTAGTAAATTGCAGGAATATATACATAACACCAGTGTCTTATCAATATCCAGCTATAACCAATCCTTAGGCGAAATGTAAAACCACCGAATAATTGACACAGTCAGAGAAGAATACATAAATACATATATTGATGCAGCGCGCATCCCGATCCCACCAGACAACACAAAATCCCCCCTTATTCCTCCATAACAATAACAAATACAGTTATAACAATATCTATATGTTGCGGCGCGTGACCCGATTCCACCATATATCAATATCAACATGATAGTTCACCCTTATTACTCCGTATCAACCCGATCCCAACAAATAATCATATTCACCCTTATTCCTCCTCATCAATCCTCCCTTATTCCTCCTGTTGCGGCGAGTAACCCGATCCCACCATATCATAATAAATTACACATAGTGTACAAAAGTTTCATAAATTTCACACAAGTCCCTTACCAACACTTAAAATTTAGAATAAGGCAACCAGAAGCCGTATAATCAATGAACTCTATAAAATGAATACTACTCAGCGAGACTAAACCAGGATATCACAGAAAAATCCAACAAGAACAGCTTAATCCAATAAAGGGGGAACAATAATCCTACGGGGTAACAAATATCTTCAACAAGGGAGCACATTATCTAACAGGTAACAATTAGGCATGGAATTACAATTAAACATGTAACAGGTAAAGCAAGAAGGAAAACAATATAAGGAGAACAAAAGAAAACAAGTAAAACAGGTAAACTGGCGGCCCATAGGTACTCGTCACGTCACGTATACGCCGCTCACATGGTTTATCACATAACAAATAAGATGTTCCTCTAAAGTCAAGGTTAGACACAATACTTACCTCGATCTACAGGCTACTCACTGCTCAATTACCATCTTTCCTCTAGTTTCCACCTTCGAACCACTCGTATCTAGTCATAATTAACTTAATAACATCAATTATTGCGAAAGAAATCAATTTCAACACAAAATTATAAGTTTCCCAACATTTTCCCCCCAAAAGTCAAAATCGCCCCCTTGGTCAAAACTCGAGGTTCGGACCAAAACCCATTCACCCCCGAGCCCGAATATGTAACTAGTTACGAAATCCGACCCCAATTTGAGGTTTAATTCCCAAATTCCCAAAAATCCCTAATTATACCCAAACGCCCAATTTCAACCATGAAATTCCTAGATTTTAGGTTGAAATCTTGTAAAATGTAGTGAAAGATTGAAAGAAACGAGTTAAGAATCACTTACCTATGATTTGGGGAAGAAATTGACTTTGAAAAATCGCCTAGAGGGTTTCTTGTGTTTGGAAGTTTTGAAAAATGAGAAAAGTCCCGTCTAAGTCAAGACCTATCAGCTGCAGAGGTCGCATTTGCGAAGCTCGCAAATGCGAGAGAAGTATCACAAATGCGAACTCCTCACATTTCTGCAGCCTTCACAAATGCAACACGCGAACGAGAATAATCGACTTCCGCAAATGCGGCTCTTTTCTCACAAATGCGAGATTGCCCAGCCCATGCTCGGAAATGCGAAGCTTCTTCGCAAATGCGAGGATCACATTTGCGAGCAAGACCTCGCAAATGCGTGATCTGCAGACCTGAACACACCGACTACGTTTTCTAAGTTCTTTTCACTCCTTAGCCTATCCGAAACTCACCCGAGCCCTCAGGGCTCAAAACCAAACATGCACACAAGTATAAAAACATTATACGAACTTGCTCGTGCGGTCAAATCTCCAAAATAGCACCTAGAACTACGAATTTAGCACCAAAAAATATGAAATTCTCAAGAACACTTTAAAATTTTCATTTTCTCAACCAGACATCCGAATCACGTCAAATCAGTTCTATTTCTCACCAAATTTGACAGATAAGGTATGAGAATCATAACGGACCTGTACGGGGCTCCACAACTAAAATACGGACCCGATACCAACAAGATAAAACATTAACCACTTTCTTAAAATCATTATAATTGCATTCTTTCAATTTTAATCAAAAATTCATATCTCGAGCTAGGTCCGGGTCCATTAACCACTTTCTTAAAATCATTATAATTGCATTCTTTCAATTTTACTACGAACCCACCGGGATCGTCAAAATACAGGTCCGGGTCCGTTTACTCAAAACGTTGACTGAAGTCAACTAAAATCAACTTTTAAGGCCAAAAATTATTTTTCCCCTCAATTTTCAACATAAAAGCTTTTCGGAAATCACGCCCGGACTGCGCATGTAAATCGAGGAGGGTAAAATGAGACTTTAAGGCTAAAGAGCGCATAATTTAGTTCTAAAACATAAGATGACACACACACACACACACACACACACATATATATATATATATATATATATATATATATATATATATATATATATATATATATATATATATATATATATATATATATATATATATGAAATATTACAATTTAGGATGTTATACCATTTGAAAAATTAATTAAATATTAAATAGTACTTAGTTTAAGATGTAGCTTAACTAAATAATTGTTAAAAAAATTAAAATTATATTACCGACCGATTTCGGTCGGATATGTCATTGTCAAACGGTCAAATGGTTATTTAATATTTTCAACCGATATCGGTCGCAAATTCTGTTTTTAGATCTGCCAGCGAAGGCTTCTTCCCCAAACTCTCTATCTCTTCTCCCATCTCCCTTCTCACCCAAAATGAAAGCCCCTCATCGTCTCCCTCCCCTCCACTGCCGCTGTAGCTGGCCGCCGAACACTGTTTCGCTGCCACCATTGCTTCCTCCGATACCGTTGCTCTGCTACTGCCACCTACTGCTATTATCACCCAAAATCAAACCCCCTCTTTGATGAGTTCTTCATGGAGGCTCACATCCGGAAGAAGAAGGCACCGACTAATCCAAGTAGATGGGCCGAGGATCGGGCAGAGACTGCATATGTAAGTTTTAAAAATGGTTATAATATTATATAGTTTATAATTTTCTATCTTCTAAATAAAGGGTCGTTACAAGATTAATGTGGAGGAGTACACTCAGAGCTTGCCACCAAAAGAGCAAGGCGAGCGACCACCCCTTTCAGACAAAGAAGCACAGAGGATATGGTTGGATGTTGTCGGTGGTCCTAAAAAGGTGATAGTATACGGCCTTCCAGAGAGATCATTTCGGCGCTACAGGGATGGATTGCAAGGTATAGGGACTTCCGCCCAAGGCGAGGCAATTGATAGGTCGACTATCTCGTCTATGGAACAGAAGATCGCAAAGCTGACAACAGAGCTTGAAGATACAAAGGCTAGATAACAAAAGAGTATGAACAATTTGGTACCCTTCAATTTCAGCTAGAAAAGAGGGACAAACAATTTAATCTCCTTCAAGGTCAGCTGGCCAATCTTCTTGCTAGTGGTGCTTTCCCCATTTTCCGATCTCCTGAGCATTCCCCATGTGCTAATCCTTCTCGTCGTGATCCTTCGAACCATGCCGACGATGAAGGTTCTAGTAGTGAAGATGGAGATCATGCAATATAAAACACTCATTGAATGGTGTGTATGTCTAAACAAAGTATTGAACTTGTCAATATTTTGTTGGGACTAGTTTTGAATGATGATTGTATTGTTGATATTATTTTGTTATTAAATATTTGTATAGTTGTTGTTGTGGTTGGCGTTGTTGTTGTGGTTGTTATTAGCATTGTTGGTTCATTGTTGTTGTTGTTGTTAGATAATTGTTGTTGTTGTTAGTTAATTGTTGTTGTTGTTGAATAATTATGGTTGAATGGCAGCGATGTAATGCCACCATTATAGGATGGATATTGGTTGTAAATGCTAGGTGGTGTAGCTTAAAAGCAGGCAATTTCTGCCCAGTTTTTACCCTGAATACCAACCGAAATCGGTCGGAAATAATTTTTTTGCCCAGAAATTCAATATTTCCGACCGAATTTGGTCAGAAATTTCAAATTAAATCTCCAGATTTTTGAAATTCCCGACCGAATTCGGTCGGAAATTATGATTTAAATTTATTTATTTAAATAAATAAACAATTTATTACAATTTATAAATAATTATATATTTAAAGAAAATTATTATTTATTTAAAATTCTGACCGATTTCAGTTGGTATTTGAAAATTAAATAATTTTTTTTATTATTACCTATCGATTTCGGTCAGTAAATGAAGGTTTACAGTTAGTCAACGCTTTGAAAATACCAACCGATTTCGGTCGGAAATTTCCGATCGATTTTGGTCGCAACACATTAGCGACCATCATTTTTCTGACTAATTAAAAATGGTCGGAAATCAGTCGATTTTTTATAATTTCCGACCGATTTGGTTTGTTTTCTTGGACGAACTTAAGAAATTTTTTAGTAATGCAACCTAGGAATTCATCCTAAACACTCAATGATTTTTCATTCACAATATCAAAATAAGCTAACCCTAAAATGAGAGCCTTAAGGGCTATTTATACTAGGGAGCTAAACATTACAAATATAGCCACTAAATTTAGTATAGTCTTTAATTGTTGGCAAAATTATATATGTAGCCGTACCGTTATGAAAGTAGCCTCCAACGCTCGATGGCTATCTAGATTGTATCATCCTCCCCCTCTACAAGAAATTCCTCCTCGAATTTGGACCTTTAAACAAAAGAAATGGAGCTTCATTAGTAAAATTTTAACTTGGACATAAGCAACTGCCTCAAACTAACAAGAAAATCATATTTCAGAAAATTTATGGTAAATACAAGCATTCAAACCAATAAGTAAGACAAATCTACCATTCAAACCAAAGTCTAATGATACCCATGGACAAAACAAAGCATAAAAGCTACCCAAAATATGAGAATTGTCATGAAATACCTCCATTCTACAGACCAAGTGTGCTTCAATATAAGAATCATCAAGAAAAGTATTAACTCTCATAACTTTATCAAGTACAAGCATAAGCATAAGCCAAATAAACAAGCCATTCTTGAATTCAAGCCGACATGAGAAATCAAGAATAAGAATGGTATGTTGAAACAAAACAAGCCTCTTGGCTTCACCAATATTATCATTCAAGAAAGATTTAGCATGCTTTTTTTAAAAGTCGTAACACCAATCCACATGAAAGTTATCAACTTGCTTTAAAGTCAAAGCACTGGTGTAGTGAAACACATTAGCTCTATCAAATATATGAGTGGAATAAGTTAGAATGTTTCCACCAAGTAAAGAACTTTCTTCTTTTTCAAAAAGTTTAGCTTCCAAAAGAATCTCATTAGTAATCTCAAACGACTTCTCAAATATGGAACCTTTGATTGGTAAATCCAAATCAGACTCAAAAGATTCCATCCCACAATCAAACAAGAAAGAATCAAATGGCTTAAAGCTTGAAACTTTACCACTCAATTCACCTTCAAATAAGCAATCATCACCAATTAAAGAATGATCCTCAAAATAAAAAGCATGAACAATAGGAATCAATGGGTCAAACTCAACAAAATCACATAAAGGTGCAACCTTTACGCTTTTCTCAACCTCAATCAATGCTTCTTCATAAAAAAACAGGTCATCAAACCATCAAAACAACTAGAATCACTATCTAGTGTATCTCCACAACTCAAAGAATCATTAGAATTAATAAATGTACCCAAACTAACACTTGAAATATCACTATGATCATCACAAGAAGAAAGAGTGTTAGGCTTAACAATAATACCTAGATGCACTTCTAAAGATTCTATTTTACCTCCTTGAAGAATTGAAGAATCTTCACTTTTGGCTAGGGTGGCTTCGGTCGCTTTACTTGGAGTTATTTATTGAAGACTTCCACTTGAATATTTCTTCAAAGGATCTACACAATAAGACAAATAACTAGCAAGAAAAGCATTAGCCATGAAAGAATTATAAGAAGAATGTACCTCACTTGAACTCTCTTGTTTTCTCTCTTCTTTCTTTTCAATCTTTTCTTTTCCTCCTTTCTTGGATCTCTCACTCAATTATTTCATATGCCTATAGTCTTCACTCACTTGAAACAGAGTCAAAGGAGTAAGGAGTATTTTTTTTCCATTTTCCTCAAAAGAATATTTGTTAGACCTCCCATCATGGAGAGCATCCTTGTCATATTGCCATGGCCTCCCCCAACAATAAATGACATGCTTGCATGGGCACCACATCACAAAGAATATCATCAAAATATTTTCCAATTTTGAAACTCACAAAGACTTGTCTAGTCACTTTAAGTTCACCACATTCATTAAGCCATTGGAGTTTACAAGGACGAGTATGCCTTTGTGTATTCAAGTTCAATTTGTCAACCATAGAAGCACTTGCAACATTAGTACAACTACCACCATCAATAATCAAAGAATATACTTGATCTTTAATCTTACACCTTCCATGGAACAATTTCTCTCTTTGATTCATATCATCCATCACTTGTGCACTCAACTCTCTCCTAAAAACATATAAAAGTAAATTAGGAGGGCCATATTCTAATTCATCATCACATTCGCCCTCCTCTTCTTCACATGATTCTCTATTTTCTTCCCTTTCATAAGCTTCTTCCATAAGGATTATGGCTCTTCTATTAGGACATTCACTCATTTTATGACCATATCCTTGACATTTGTAGCACCTATTAGAGTTAGGATTTTGAAAAGTAAGGTTTAGAATTGTCACCTCCCTTCTTAGCCTCCACCTTTTGTTTGACTTTGTCATTTTTCCACTTGGAGTTAACTTTTGGCTTGTTTCCATTTGAAAGAGATTGCCAAGTTTCCTTTTTTTTGCTCCATGAAGTGTTGTAATTTTTGGATTTGCTCTCTTTGAGTTGTGTAACGACCCGACCGGTCGTTTTGAGCTCTAGCGCGTCGTTCAGCAGTTTGAGGTCATGAGAAGCTTTATTTCAAGTATTATGAATTGTAGGTGTGGTCAGAACTGAATTTTCAGGAAGTTTGGAGTCAATTTAGGAAGAAAATTCTCAATTCGGAAGCCTTAAGTCGGAAGAATCAACTAAGATTGGAATTTTGAGTAAGCAACCTCTGAATCAGGATTTGAAGGTTCCAGCAGGTTCGTATGATGATTTCGTACTTGAGCGTATGTCGAGATCGGGCTTTGGATAACCCAGGAGCGTTTCGGCGTATATTATGGAAGATAACATTTTAGAAGAATTTCATAAATTTGGGCTGTAAGGCATTTTAGTGTTATAGATGTCCGTTTGGGATTCCGAGTCTGGGAATAGCTTCATATGGTGATTCTGGAGTTGAGAGCGGGATCGGAAGTGAATTCGGATGTCCGTAGGTCATTTTGAAGTCATTTGGCTAAAGATAAATTTGAAGGTTATTGAGAATTTTGACCGAGAGTTTGACTTTTTGATATCGGGGTTGTCCAATTCCAAAAGTTGAAGCAGGTCCGTAAGGTCGAATATGACTTTTGTGCAAAATTTGGGGTCAATCGGACGTGATTTGATAGGTTTCAGCATCGGATCTAGAAGTTTGAAATTTCAAAGTTCATAAAGCTTGAATTGGAGTGCGATTCATGATTTCAATGTTGTTTGATGTGATTTGACGCCTTGAGCGAGTTCGTTTCATATTTTGGGACATGCTGGTATAATTGGTTAAGGTCCCGAGGGCCTCGGGTGGATTTCAGAAGGTTAACGGAATGAATTTCGGACCAAAGGGTTGCTGAAATTTTCTGCAGAAAGCTGTTTTGACAGAACCTAGTGCAATTGTGGAGCTGAATTTGGAAGCTTATATCTCGAAATATATAAGGATTCTGAAAATTTGTAAAACACCAAAGTTGTATCCCTTGAATTATAGTTTCCACAAAGTTAAACCATTCATGATTTGGACATTATATCAGAAAGTTATGATTGATTGAAGATGGCTGGTGGAGCAGTTTCGACAGAATTTTCTGATGCATGGAGCCGACTAGAAGCTCATATCTCGGAATATATAAAGATTTATATGGTTTACAACCTATCAAATTAAAGATCTTTGAGTCTAGTTTCTAAATCTTCAAACTTTTTGTTATTTGGATATTTTTACAAGGAGTTATGAGTGTTTTAACAGAAGGTGTACAACAAGGAAAAATTATAATAGGACGTACAACATGCACAACGCAAGGTACAACTCGATGAAGCCTGGGCAGATTGTTTTAAACACGAGTTTTAGACCATATCTTTCATTTCTTTCATTTGGTTTGGACAATTTTGGAGAGCTCAAAGAAGGATTTTTACCAAGAACAACTAGGTAAGTGATTTCTTCATATTTTTGAGTTAAATATGTGATCTTACATGGATTTATACGTGGAAAATTAGTATAAATTTGGGATTTTTGAGGAAAACCTAGAATTTGAAATTTTGAACTTTTACCATGAATTTGAGCATGAAAATTAGAGTAAATTGTATAATTGAGTTAGTAAAGCTGTGGGTAGAATTTATCTTCGAGAAATTTCGGAATCCGGGCACGTGGGTCGGAGGGCATTTTGGTCAACTTTTCGAGCAGAATTAGGAACTTATATAATTTGAATTGTTACAAGTATTAGAGTGAATTTTTATTGGTTTTCCCGTTATTTGAATAGTTTTGGGGCGTTGTGCATCAATTGGAGTCGTCAGAAGGGCTTGGAAGCCGGTTATGGAATTTCGGAGCGAGGTAAGACTCCTTTCTAACCTTGTGAGGGGGAATTGTCCCCATAGATGGACTAATTTAATATGTTCTACTATTTTTGGGGGCTACGTACGCACGAAGTGACGAGAGTCCGTGCGTAGCTACTATTATGTTATGTCCGGGTAGTCTAGGACCCAAAAGCATGTTCTATTTGTCGCACTTGTAATCTTACTGATGAAATTAAAATGTTTTAACCTTATCGAACTTGGCAAATGAATTTCTGGAAAAGATTTAAATGCTATTTTCATGACCATTAAAAGAGAAATTGTCATTTACTTGAGTACTTGATTTTCCCGATGTAGTCGGGGTGGATTGTTGGAATGTGCATGAATGTGTGTGACCACTTTGCAATTTATATTCCGCGAGCGGGGTGATTTCTTCCACTACCCTCATGGGAGCAGGCCGTACGCCACGGCGGGCTAATAGATGCATCTATTGTTCGAGTCGTTCGACCCTTCGGCAGTGCACAATTTACATTTATGTTGGTTTGGGCCGTTCGACCCTCGGCATTGCTTGCGCATGATATTACTGCGAATTTGCTTTGATTTTTACCTGATTACTGGCCTGAAAATTTTATATTTTCAACTGAAATGTGTGAACACCCAATTTTCGCCCCGCATGGAAATTACTCCTAAAAATAATCAAAAAATAATTTAAATAAATTTTAGGAACTTTTTTTTATTTAGTTGCATTCTATGCATGTTTAATAATTCTAAAATCATAAAATAAAATAAAATCGTAGAAAAATGTTCGAATCTTGATTTAATTAGCATGTTAGATTTTAAACTTCATTTTTAGGATTTAGTTACATTATCAAATACATCTTCTAAAAATCAAAATCGCATTCGTAGGTTAATTAATTAATTAGTTGCATTAGTCCAGCATTATATAAAATAAATACATAGGCTAGCCAAGAAATAGATTTAAATTAAATTTGAGTCTAAAGGGGTTAATACTACAAAAAAGCATAAAAGAAGAGAAGGCTGTTAAGGCTAAATCCGAACTGGGCCAATTTTCA
>MDKI01225079.1:0-29891 GCA_005239505.1 Nicotiana paniculata
AGAGATTTCACCCCAAAACTTGTCTTGTCTTGTTCTTCATTATTTCTTAGCATTCTATCAAAATTAGTACTATTTCACTTCAAATACTCCTTAAACAATTTCTTTTTGTATTTTTACCAATATTGCCGCAACACTCTTTAAATAGCTCTTAGTTCACTCGAAATGTATAAAATTCCAGCGGAGGCCCTCTTAACAGAAAGTCAAACTATGCCGGGCACAAGTGAACATATTGAATCCCCAAGGATCGAAGTATTAAAAGAAAGGGTCGAAGTGACTCTAAAACCTATAATCAGAATCTGAAACTCCAAAAATGATCTTACGGCCCACGATCCAGTTACTTTGAACAAGACGGTAAACCAATTGCACAATAAAATTCCCCCTAAAAGGAAAAGATCATTAATGTGAAGGTCTTACTTTGTTTTCTCCCAGCTACCACTACCAGCCCTCCCTCTCCCATCAGCTCTATGGTATGTGAACTCCGCAACTCTCTCTTTTGCCATGTCTGCTATTTCCCAGGTACCAAAATCTTGTCTTTCTCACTCAATACATCTCTTCATTGGATATTCCTTGTACAGTCCCAAACTAAACCAGAATCTCTTCCTCTCTTGCATTTGACCAGAATCACCTAGAGAACCTCCAAGGAATTTGGACCCAACTTCTTTTTCTAACTTTTCTCTCTTTTATTTCAAGAATTGATGCCTATTTCACCTGTTGGGTTGTTTTGTTCTTTCTTCAGAAAAACCCCCTTACCCTTCAAGTCATATGGGGTTTTGTGACTCCAAACCCTTAAAATTTTGATTTTTATGTCTAATTCATCACAGATCTTTGTAGTGGGGTGTTGGTTCAGAGTTTTGTTACATACCCAGTTTTATTTGAGTTCCCACAAGCTAATTTATGGTGGGGTTGAGGCATAGTAGTAGATTATCAAGATTGTGCCTTTTTCTGAACTGATCATCCTTTTGAGGTAGTAATTGAGGGGTTTTAAGGTAACTTTTTGACAATTTTGGGGATTTAGTTTAGGCACGGAGCACAATGCTTCAAGATTTTACAAATTAGGGTTTCTGTGAGCTTGTTATGTTGCTTTAGAGTTGAAAAGATCTAAAGTTTGGGTTGTCTTTCTAAAGATGGGTAGCAATGATCACTGCTTTGTTGAATGGAAGGAGCAATTTGTTTCGAAAGAGAGGGGACACCGTGTGGTTCACTATTTCTTGAAGGATATTTCGGGGGAGTCCATTCTTGCTGTTGTGGGCACTGAAAGAAGTGTTAGGCACATGTTCTATGTCGTCTCCGATGAGTTCTTGAAAGCTTATGCCGGTGAGAACTCTATCCATGCTGGTTTCAGATGGAGGTCAAGAAGAGAAGTTGTTAATTGGCTCACCTCTATGCTATCAAAACAGCACTTACAAAGTGATTTTTTGAGTAAGTACTGTCAAATTTTATTTAGATTTATGGACATATACCAACTGGCTATATATTATGTGGTGTATTTATTTTACAAGTTTGTCTAATTGATTTCTTACCAAAAATAGCTTGTCTAAGAGGTAGGATCAATTTAGATTCAGGAAATTAGGACTGAGAAAATGTTTTCTTTAGCACAAGAAGAAGATGGGAAAATATTTCATTGCTTCTTTGGTTTTGACTTTCTCTGCAACAACCTCATCTCATAAGTTCCATAAAAATGTGACGAATGGAGTTCCATGTGATATTTATTGTTATGCAGTAAAGCATTCGGATATCTATGATTTTCTGTAATGTTTTCCTTCTCTGTGATGGATGGACTTTAGCTCATTTCTGCCATGTAGTCGGATAATAATGGAGTGTCTGCTGCAGATGCTTTTCATTTGATATTAATGACTTTTAAGTTACTGAATTTTTGAAGAAAAACACATTTGCATACAATGCTGTCTTGTGAATATGGATTGTAAAGGGAAACAGAAGCTTGACATATGCTCCATGTAATGGCAGAATCACCAAAAGATGATCATATGTCTGCATTCAGTGTCCAACCAACAGATATGGCAAGTAACAAGGTACAACTTTCTTGTAGCACTAACCCGTCATCTCGTTGCTGTTTGACATGTCTGACTGATCTTTTATGACAGGGTTCTATAACAAGAAACTTGAGAGTACATTCTTCCGACATCGTTTGGTCAGGTGAACCATGGATATGCAGTAAACAGCTCAAACACTACCCAACATTTTGCCGGAATGGGATTACTATTGCAGTAAGTTTCCTGGAATGACAATAAGAGGAATCACTTTTAGTTGTAATGCCTAAGATGTTCACCTGAAATTTCTTAGAAGCTGAGCAAACTTATTCTTTTAATTGAAATGCCTAAGATGTTCACCTGAAATTTCTTAGAAGCTGAGCAAACTTATTCAAGTGAAAGACTTGAGACAAATGATAAAGCATAGTATATCAAAGTATATACACTTTCCAAACAAGGCTAATTTTGTTGTTCATGGACCAAGTATTAAGCTTGTTGAGAACATTGGCAGTTCCCAACTTGAAAGGGACAGAAACAAGCTTTTATGCTATTATCCCAAAGAGGCAATAAAAATTATTTGTTCCCTCTAGTTTTAATGCTGACGGATTGCGAACTCCGCACAAAAGCATCGATTCGGTATGGAGATGATGCAGGGCTAGCACTTATATGGAGATTGTCATTTAGCTCCGATACAAGTGGAAATATCAAATAGTAACTGTGTGCTTCTGCACTTCAAAATGTCCGCTGGACTGCCATAAGTCTGTTGTACTTTCCTATTCCTTATGCAAATCTGGTTTGATCCTTGTACATAGATTGCCATCTAAGCTCCTGAAACAATTTTAAAAAAAATCAAATGAACCTTTTCAAGTGTATGCCTTTAGGTAGTGGTATGCCCTTTACCTTTGCATGCATATTTCTTAGTTTACAGCTGTTAGTCTGTTTCTTTTCCATGTTCCAGGTACACGCATTTGTCTTTGTCATGGCTGAAAAGGAAAATCACTACCTTGCATATCTTGAAGACATGTATGAGGACCGGAAGGGCCAGAAAAAAGTCAAAGTGAGATGGTTCCACTTTAATAGGGAAGTCAGAGGGGTTATCTCTTTAAGAAATCCTCACCCTAGAGAGGTTTTCATCACTCCTTATGCTCAGGTCATTAGTGCAGAGTGTGTAGATGGTCCGGCAATTGTCTTAACTCGGGAACATTATGAGAAGTGTGTAGCTGTTTTCCCCAATGACTTGCTAACAAGAGTACATTTCTGCTTCAGACAATTTAAGGGCAACAGAGTAAAACCTTTTGAATTAGGTAAAATGCGCGGTTACCTTGATCAATCAATTTTCTCATGTTTCAGTCCAGATTTCTTTGAGGACGAGGAGTTTAGTGCTAAGGATGATACAAAAATTGGAGCTAAAAGGCCAAGAAAGAAATATAAGGAGCATCAGATGATAACATATGAAGAGTCCTATAAGAAGTTAAGGAACGGTTTCTTAAGTAGGAGATTTAGCTCTAATAAGCATGTTGGAGGGGAGCTTTGGTATACTCCTAATTTTGTAGTTAATGAGAAGATAGAATGTCTGAGCCAAGATAGTGGGATCCGAGGGTGCTGGTTCAGATCCACAGTTTTGGAAGTATCTCGGAGGCAGATGAAGATAAGGTATGATGATATTAAGGATGAAGATGGATGCGGAAACCTTGAGGTATGGCCCCAGCATCTTTTCGCAGCACTTTCATTACTTGTTAAAAACTTTAACTAGAAGTAAAAATATTAATTATATCATTCTTGACCAAGATGAAACTACAAAATTTATTAATCTACTTGATAGGAATGGATCCCCACATTTAGACTAGCCAGGCCTGATAAACTTGGGATGAGAAACTCAAGCCGTCCAACAATCAGGCCTTCCCGTTCTTGTGACCTGAAAGATGTTGTTGCCTTTGATGTGGGAGCACCTGTTGATGCTTGGTGGAGTGATGGTTGGTGGGAAGGAATAATTGTTGACACAGTCAAATCAGAAAATGAAACCTATCGAGTTTATGTTCCCGGTGAGTTTTGCCTTTTGTTTTTCAATATTGTTGCTAAAGCTGTTTCTATGTGGGTATAGACCTTTATTTATGCAGCTTTTCTCCTCTTTGATAACAGGTGAAAGGATGTTTTTGAATATTGATGGAAAGAATCTAAGAATCTCAAGGGATTGGGTGGGAGATCGATGGGTAGATATTGAGACAAATAATGATATTCTTTCAATGGTCTCTTTCATCCAAGAAACCAAGCTTTCTCTATCATCAAGTATTACTTCGGAGTGCCAGCGCGCTAATCCCGTGGATCATAAAATTCATGCAACTAGTGTGGATGAAGAAGCCATCCATGGTTTTGCAGAAGCTAGACCAATCGATGACCATTCAAAAGATTCGGTGTGTGTCAATGATGAGAAGCAGGGAGATGATATTGCAGAAAAGAGACTAACTGATAACTCCTCTAGAGATATGGACTTGATCAAGGACGAAAAACATTCAGCTGAAAACGAAAAGGAGAATGATAGTAATAACAACAGCAGCAGCAGCAATGACAAGCATGACACAGACTGCCACCTTAGCGATGATAATGATTCTTACAACATGGACATTGACAATGAAATTAACGAGGACAGCAACGGGGAAAAATCACCAGAACCTGAGATTGATGGGAGAAAATGTGAAACAGAAGTTATGAATACGGTGGCGTGAGGGAATTATCACCAAAACATATACCACTTTGTTTCAAGTGTACCTGGTGCTGTTTAATTGTACATAGAGATGGAGAGCGAATGAGATTTGCTTGTAGTGTTAGGATTGGGTGTCTTAGCTGTACAGGCGGTATGCTTATTTTTTTTTCCCGGTTAGAACCTGGAGATGCTCTAGTAATTAGAATCTCTCTAGTGACTAGGATCTTCAACTATCTCTGTAACATGAATCTTAGTACCACTATCAAGTCGGAAGTATTCTGCAAGTGTGTTGCACACTATGTAATAGTCGCTTGCTTATTAAAAAAAAAACCTTGCATGTTAAAAATGCAATGTTTTAAGGTAAAAAGCATTGTGACAATTTGTGTGGCCTTTTCAAAATTGAGGGTGATGGATTCTGATCCACACCTATAAAAGTGGGAGGCTCATATCAAAAGCCAGTTTCCTTCTGTTTTACATTTGACATGAGAGGAGAAAGAAAATTAGGTGTGAAGTTCAGAGTCTGAGCCATTGCTGTCCACCGATGAACTTTACATCCAAAAAGGGCTCAGCTTCAGATTCATTGAGAGACTTGGACCATGGTACTCGACCTGCCCTATTGGCTCCATTTCCCCTGCACTGGTATTCTCCAAATACTGCATGCCTACAAACACAGAATACAGAGAAGTTCAGGCCTGCTGTACTTTGATAGGTGGTACAAATATGTATTTTCTGGTGTTTGGTTGCCAGAAATATTTTCCACCGAAAGGGGGAAAATAATTTCTTTTTTTCGAATTCTGAACGAAAGACATTTTTCTGCATAGCAATCTCAACTTTTAATTTCAAATCAGCAGTTCATATAACACTATCCGGCTAGTCAATATTATCTTAATCTCGAAAAACGTTTTCCACCCTCCAACCAAACATTGGAAAATACATATTTTTTCAGAAAATAATTTTATTTCTCCCAACTTTCGCATGTCAAAGGCACCCTTAGTGGATTAAGAATAACATAGGTTGCAGATTGAACTGTTCTTACTGGCGTCTAGAAGGTAAGTTCCAGTCAGTCCAACCTTTGGGATCTATAATACCATCAATATCACATTTGGAGTAAATAACCCTTGAAAACTCTCCCCAAGCCCTGCCCAAAAAAACTCTGCCACTTCCACTTATTTTGCAGTTGACAAAAGAGAAACCAGTATCCTGATATACTGAGTTTCTGTGCTGAGCTGCTATTGCTCCATATTCCTTGGCTACTGAATGAAGTGTACAATTCTGTTGAAACATTAAAGAAAAAAGAAGTCAGTTCTGCAGTAGTAAGTAAGTATTCCTTTGCAAATTACAACATTAGAGATTAATACTATGTACCTTATAAAGTGATCTGGCGTTACCACAAATGAAATCAACAGATCCTTGAATATAACACTGGTAAAAATAATGAGATCCAGCATCATCTAAAAGTGTGTCCTGTGATCCCAATATCCTTACTCTATACAACACTGCTCTATCTCCCGTTAATCTCAACGCTACTGCCTGCATTCCAATGCCTTCTGGCTCTGGAACTATGGTGTTCTGAAATCATAAACTAACATTATATTATTAACTAACTGCGTCCCCAGTCAAACATTATCATTTCATTCTCTCGTCAATTGTATAAGTAGCTAGTACCTCGATGGTGATACCCGTGGCGCAGAAGTAATCTGACTCGACTGTAACAGTTGCAGTTCGAGAAGTGCCTAACTTAGACCCGAATTGGTCCGTGTCAGAGGCTTTGTCATGCCCAGTAATAATGGTTCTGGCCGTTTGGTTTTGATCACCAACTAATGAAATGAATGGCTTTGACGCTGGTATATGCACCTTTTCTCTGCATGTCACAATATAATGTTAACTAGACATCACACGCTTTGGCAAAGTGGTGTCAACTTATTATTGGAACTCAACTTTCTTTGGGGTTTTAAAGCTTCTAAAATTGTCTAAAATAACGTTTAATTTCAATTAATATTATTATGCTTCAATATATTATGAAGTGGTGTCTAATGACACACGGATGTCTCCGCCATTCACACGTAAAATAAAATTTCAACAGAATGGGTACTAGCACCATTGCGTTATGGGCTGACAGAAATATAGCGTACTGCATATGTTCTTGAAGATTAAATACGGTTGTTTGTCTTTTTGTATGTGTTTTTTTTTTTGGGGTTTTATGAAGTGGGTTGGTGGTGTGTGTGTGTGGGGGGTAACCCACTACCATTTTGTTAACTGTCAACCTTCTCTACTACCCACGTCCTTAAGCTTAATTTGGCTTCAAACCAGCCAAAATAATACTGCAAAAACTGCATATAGGAATCAATACTTACGCCTTACAAGATTTGTAAAGACAACAAAATTAAGGGTAATATTAATATCCTAGCAAAAGCTCAAAGGAATTGATCACAAGAAAAAGTTACAAATTTGAAGGAGACTTGGAGCAACATAAAGTTATTCCCGTGTGACTTATATTTGACGAGGTTTGAACCGTGAGATTAACCATACGTCATGATAGGCTGTCTGCTGCATACATTACTCCCCTTGAAATATGGGCCTTCCCCGAACCTTGTGTGAATACAAATGCTTCGTGCATGCACCAGAGTGTTTTTTTAAAAGTTGCAAATATGATAAAGTACATCGGAAAAATAACGACCTACCTGTAAGTTCCAGGATGAATGTAAATTATAACTCTTCGAGAATTACGAAAAGGCACCTTGTCAACTGCACCTTGTACAGTAATTGAGTCTCCTTTACCTTTCTGATCAACCACTATCACTCTCTGAGAAGAACGTGATCTTTCATCCTTCAAACTCAAAGAAGTAAAATCCATTTTCAAATCATCCCACGTAATGTAAGAATATTGAGCCAGACTTATATCAGCACAAATCAAGAAGACAACCGCAACCCAAATGCTAAAATCAGTTAAATTCATCACGAAAGCCAGAAACTGTTCGTAAGAAAAAGAAATGAATAAAGATGGTAAACAAGAGGGTGTGGGCAGACAAGGAAGAAGTGAAGGCAATAAATATAAGAGCGTGCGTGGTTGGTTTTATAGTACTACAACGTAACTTTTTATAGTACAAATTCTTCTAAGAATGCATGTTACATAAAGTCCAAGAACCATAATAATATTAGAATTAGAAGTTAAGAAAGTTATAAGGAAAGGTGATTAAGTAAGATTAGTGAGACGTAAAGAGTGATGGGGTAGTTTTTGTTAAGGAGTAGTTATGAAATTCCAAGAGGTGTGTGTGTATATATATATAACCGTTATGTTTCTAAAGCTAAAAACACCTTCTCAATAAAGAGAGTCTGTAGTGTTACAGATCGATTAGGCCGTGACTTTAGAATCACATGTTCTGTTCATAACCGGCGCCTCTTTTCATTTTCTTTGTTCCGAAACTAATTTCAAAGTAGGTCTATTTACATTCCGTTTCCAAATTAATTAGGAGTGTAGCTTTTATATACTGTCATATTGTTACACTATATATCAGGTGATTTAAAAATATTTACAGGTAACCATCATCTATGATAACCTAAAAAATAAGTTAAGCAACCAACTAATATACTGATAACTTATAAATAACTTTACATCATATATAAGTTAAGCTATTAATCAAGGAAAAATGTATAAAATTCTTTGACATTGGCAGTGCATATAAGTTAAATCAACCACTTAAGGAAAAAACTTTTGGTGGATATTACAGTGCATCTTAATTATATACAGTGACACTGTTAAAATTGTTTACAACAATGGTTGTTACTTATCATTTAATTCGAATTAGCAATCATGATTGAAATATATATATATATATATATATATATATATCATTAAAACATAGAAGGTGTAGACGTCAATCTTCAACATTTTTTGAAGTACTAACATTTTAGGAATGCACATAAGGGAAGACAATTTGTCCTTGTATTTGTCTGAATTGTTCAATAACTTCGCCAGAGCTTGCTCGTTCAGATAATCGGGTCCAAATCTGTATAGAGGAAGAGGGTCGGTAGATTGATATTTAGCATAAAACTTATTGATCAATAAGGATTCATATAGCTGACTAGTCTATTTGAGATTAAGGCGTTGTTGTTATATTTGTCTCGAGTGTTCATATAATTATACAGAAAATTTGGTTTTATTCAAAGTTTGTCCCCACCCTAACGCTTTTCTCCCTAAGATCATACCCGTGGCTAGCCAACTGATAGCTCCTCTGCTTCAATTAAGGTACCCTGGAACTATTTATCAGAAATATTTTGAGATGAGATCACGTGATGGTGTTAGGATTTGGTGTCTTAGGCAGTTAGGTGAACAACTCTAGTGCTCAGTTCTTTACTTTTGAGAGGGACTGAGAAGCTTATGCAACTTGTACGTTCTTATAAAATGGATATTTCTATAACGGTACAATAATGAATTATTTATTTTAGCAGGCGGCATTTATTTTTTATTTTTTTCTAGTCGGTATACATAAATTGATATTATATGCTGATTATACACGATTGTGTACTTATTATACCTATATTACACATCTTAGTTTAAAAGGTTGGATGTACGGTGATTTAGGTGCCATAAGATTGATTTTCATCTTCTACATGGACCTTTTAATTTGTGGTGTTACATGACTATAAACCTTGTTGCGGTCACTTGGGATTGCAACGTCTAGCTTAAAGTGAATGTTATTTTAAGCAAGGGTTTAACATAAACTATACACTAATAGCATGAAAAATTTGTACACTAACAGATTACTTAAAGGTAACTAAAGGTTTTGTCGCCTTAAATCTACTACAACTGCTTAAAAGTTAAAACACACCGAAATTCTTTTATTTTGTCCGTGTATACAAGTAAATTAAATTCTTCTACATAAATGCAGCACACAATGATCTAGTTAACAGATAAGTAAAACCTGATCACTCTTTTCACTAGTGTGAGTACATATAAGTTAATCGGTTGACCTGAGCAGTTTTGATGATTGACAGAGAAATATATGAATGAACCAGGTTCATGGACAATGTACATATGTGACGAGCAAAATCAAGCAAAAGTATGCACATGAAAGGGATAAGTATAAGTGGTTATTTTTGATAATCCCTGAATGAAAATGTTGCATATTTTAATAAGGAGCAGGACTCTAAGGAGCATGACTCCTTACTTGAAGAGAACTCTATCCGGATAAAGGAGTTAGAAGTTGAAGATAACTATAACTCTTCCACCAAGGAATAGTAAAAATATTAGAACTCTAGTTAATCCTTATTCTACTAACTCTATAAATATCAGTTGCAAAATAGCAAGACATTTTGCAAGCAATTCTTGTGTGATTCAAGTGTGCGAACCTGAAGCTACATGAATCAGATAGAAGAACCAGTTCCAAGTGTCTGTCTTTTATTCTAGTTCAATTGTAGTAGGGCTTTTCAAGTTGTACCTTTCAGTTTTATTTAGAAGCAATTGTATTAAGTACTCTGAGTGTTCAAGTTAGAGTTAATTTGAAGTTGTCGCAACAGTTAGAGGCTGGTTGTTACAAAGGGATTAGAAGTAATCCTTAGGCTTACAAAGATTTTTGTAAATGTTTGTTTTGGCTTAGTGATTTAATGAAGTATTGAGCAAATCCTACTGAGTAGTAGGTCATGGTTTTTCACCTTTTGAGCCGGGTATTTTTCACGTAAAAATACTTGTGTTTTTTACTTTCTGCATTTACTATTTCCCCAACAGTAGTATAAGAAACACATAGAAGAACCAGGCCTTTCTATAATCATTCCACGCGAAAATTGGACACCATACGAATCACCCTCTCTTGTGTGGTATTGAAGTATAAAACACCAATTGGTATCAGAGCTGGTTATCCTTGAAGAGGCTAACACCTTAGGAAAATATCAAGATGAGTGCACTACCTAGACACTGTAACGAGAAATCCACCACTCGACCACCATTATCCAATAATAACTACTATTCTTGGAGGAAGGAGAGGATAAGAAATCACGTTCAAGTGACTGATGGATGCTTCAAATGTGGTAAAAAGAACCACATGATTAAGAATTGTTCTATGTTCGAAATCGAGTGGAAAAATGCGAGATCCGGAAGAAGAAATAGAAAGAAGGAACATGCTCATGATAAGAAGAAATATAACAAAGGGTCATCCAAAGTAATGGTTTGCTGTCTGGGAAGACAGTTATATTGAGGACACTGATGATGTTGAACGAGATCTTATAGCAATTCAAGAATCTGAGGATGAACTCAATGAAGAATCTGAGATTCTGAGATAAGTCTTCTGGACATAAAAGATAAAATTAAATTCCTTTCTAAAGATAGACTATTAGAACTATTGCTAACTTTAATTGATGAATATAAGAATATAAGTTCTGAAAAAGAGCAATTGTCAAAAGAGTGTAACTTTTTAAAAGCAAAGTGCAAAAATTTGGAAATTAGGGCTTGTGAAACTGAAAAATAAAATACTGTTTTAAAGAACCAGGTTCATGCACTTGATACAACTGTTTTAGAACTTAGATTTGATAATCTGAAATTGAAGTTAGGAACAAGTAAAGAAATAGTTAGTGTCACACAACTCACACTAGAAAAAGATTTAGGAAAGGTGAAAGATGAGATATATAAGAGGGTTGAACATGTAAGAGTCCCAACGGAGGATCTGAACAATGTGAAGCATGACTAGACAAAACTTGTAAATGGAACAGGTCCTCTAATGCACTTTCATGGCAAGAATATCATAGTAGCAACAGAAGAGGACTTGGATTTGCGTACTCTACACCTAAGTGGGATCCCAAAAGCAAGTACCTCACACTCCCTGAGAACAAGATTTGCACACACTGTGGTAACATTGGTCTCTATAAAAGTGAATGCACTGCAAAAGAGAAGGCAAGTCAAAAGAACAAAAAATTTGTTCTAGGGAAAAATAGGTTGCCAAGTTGGGCTAAAAAGAATGCGATTTATTCTTTTGCCTATAGAAAGGGACCCAAACTAGTTTGAGTTCCTAAAACTAACCCCTGATTACTTTTTGCAGGTCCAAGTGAAAGGGAGTAGCCAGCTATGGTACATGGATAATGGCTGCTCAAAGCACATGACAGGAAGCAAGCTTTCACTTGAGGACCTTAAAGGAGGTAGTGTCTCATTTGGAAATGGAAAGATCATTGGGGTTGGAAAGGTAGGTAAGACTCATTCTCACTTTATTGAGAATGTCTGCTTGATAGATGGACCGAAGTACAGTCTAATAAGTGTATCACAATTGTTTGATAGATGTAACATGGTAGCCTTCACCTCTACAAATGCTTTGTGATTAATCTTACCACTGACAAGATAGTTTTGCAAGAAAAAAAAGTAAACAACATATATGTTGTGGATCTGTTCACACTTTCAGATAATGAACTCATTTACTTAAGTGTGTTGGATAATGATCCCCTCATTTGGTACAAGAGACTTGGACATGCCAGTCTAAGCCAACTCAACAAACTAGTCTATAAAGATTTGGTGATAGAGCTGCTTAACATTAAGTTCAAGGAAGATAAAATTTGTGAGGCTTGTGCAAGGGGGAAGCATGTAAGATCCTATTTTAAAATCAATAAAATGTAAGTACTACCAGCATCATGGAACCGGTCCATATGGATCTTTGTGGACCAATGAAAACATTGAGCAGAGATGGTAAGAGGTATGTTATAGTGCTTGTTGATGATTACTCTACGTTTACTTGGACATTTTTCTAACATCTAAAGATAAAGCATTTGACATGTTCATTTTATTTGTTAGAAAAACTCAGAAACAACTAGGTAATCAACTTGCATCAATTAAGTCTGATCATTGTACTAAATTTGGAAATGCTAAATTTGTTGAATTTTGTTATGAGCATGGCATATATCATAATTTTTCTGCTCCTAGTACTCCACAACAAAATGGAGTAGTTGAAAGAAAGAATAGGACATTGGAGGAAATGGCTAGGACTATGCTACTTGCTAGTAAATTGCCCCATAGCTACTGGGCAGAAGTTGTGAACATTTCATACTACATCATGCATGACTGGACCTCTTGTTGAGAAGACTCCCTATGAGTTACTTAAAGGGAGAAACCAAATATATCCCATCTTAGAGAATTTGGATGTAAGTGCTTTGTGCACAATAATGAAAAAGACTCCCTAGGTAAGTTTGATCCCAGAAGTGACGAGGGAGTATTCTTAGGATATTCTTCACATAGTAATGCTTATAAGATATATAACAAAAGAACTATGTGTGTAGAAGAAAATGTTCATGTTGTTTTTGACATTAACATTCTTTCTGAGAATCAGGAACAAGAGGATGAAGTGATTGGACTGACTAGAAACTCAAATGATGAAGTCACAGTCCAGCTGACTGACAAGAAACTCAAATGATGAAGCCACAATCCAGCCTGTAGTTGCATCACAGGAAGGAACAAGTCCTTCCACCTAGGGCAACCTGACATGGGGAACTGACTAGAGAGGAACTGACCCTCAAATCTCGAGGGAACCTGTCCATGAACCTATTCCCCAGTAACAAAACCAGGAAGAAATATTCAAAGAAATTGACACTCCTATTGCAACACCCACGAAATTGAATTTGGATGAACCTGGTTCATCTATTGATCAGATTTTGTATAAGGGATGTTATATCTCACTGCTAGTAGAACTGGTATTATATTCAGTGTAGGCCTTTGTGCTAGATTTCAAGCAATTCTTAAGGAGTTTCACTTGAAGGTTGTCAAGAGGATCTTGAGATACCTAAAAGAAACAACTGATCTTTGCCTATGCTATCCAAAATATAGTATTTTTGATTTTGTGGGATATGCTGATGCTGATTATGTAGGTTTTTTTGTGGATAAAACAAGCACATCAGGTATGACACACTTTATTGGATCATGTCTTGTATCTTGGGCTACCAAAGAGCAAAACTCTATGAATTTGTCTACTACGGAAGCCGAGTTGTATCCACATCTTTTGTGATAACGCTAGTGCAATAGTATGATCAGAACCCAATCCATCACAAAAGAACTAAGCACATAGATACTGGGCATCGATTTCAAAGGGATAATTGAGAGGTGTTGATCACTGTAGAATTTATGCTACTTAGAAGGAAATTCCTGACATCTTCACAAAAGCTTGAGTAGGGATCACTTTGATAGGAACATGTTAGAATTAGGGATGATTAAGATCACCTAAAATAAACCGGTTCTAACTCAATGATTGGTTAGATAATTTGTGAATTTTATGAATAATTATAGTCTCATGCTTTTATTAATATACTCTTGTGTCATGTGCTAAAATATCTCACTGATGTCTAATGATATTATCCTTATTTTCTTGGAAAAAATCAGTCTTACACAAGAGAACTTTCAGTGAAGAACCTGGTTCATCGAGCTTATAAGGTATGTATTCTACACTCCGCATAATTTGAAATAACTGCATATGGATCATGAACTGAAAAGAGTCCCACATTATCTCAAACTACTTTTGAACCAATTAGTTACAAACAAACCAGTTTCATCAAGAGTCCCACGCGCCATAATTGCCGAAAAATTTGGGGAAGAGTTGAACGTCTTTTCAAGCTGAAACTTCCAATGTGATTAGACTTCTAGACTTCAAAAATGTGTCGTTATACACTCAACCTTTCCCTCTTTAAATTGATCTGACCTTACTCACTTATCTCAAATTTTTTAGAAGATCATAATCTCCAAAACCTCAAAACTCTCCCTATTTCTCTCAAGTTTCTGAATTGATCAAATGACTAACACCCATGAGAATCCCAAAAACTCAGAAAATCCTTCCTCACCACTGAAAGAACCTTCACCCACACTTTCAACCACCCAAAATCAAAAGGAAAAGCATATCAAATTGATTGCATGTAATACAGTGGCCAATAGAGAACAAGCTAAGAAATTGAGTGAGATGCTACAAGCCAGTCAAGCAGAAGAACCCTAAAAATCTGATGAGTCCTTCAAGTCTACGACTAAGGGGGAAGAACCAGTTTCATGTGAAACTGAGCAGGTAACTTCTGGGTTAAAAATTTCTGATGTTGCTTCTAAAATTACTGAGAATTTTGAAAATAGGGTTGTGTTGGTTGGTACGATTGCTGGTGTAGAAACTGGTGGGTATGGAAAAATTTGTGGTAAAAATGAAAAAGGAAAAAAAAGAGTGAAGGTGTAGAAGTAGATAAGAGGGGAAATGGAGACAAAAGAGTGGTTGGATCTCCTTCACCCACTCTTGTTGGTTTGACTGAAGAAGCTAGAGCAATGATTGTATTAAGTGAAGAGATTAGTGATAACGAGGATACTATGATGAATGCATGGTGATAGAATCACCTGAGAAGGTGATGGTTCTGGTGATAGAAGTGCAGGAGATGGACTGGTTAGGTTAACGAAATCGTTTCATGAACCAGTCCCCTCTCTTGCTAAAATAGACAAGATTCATGATCTGTTACAAAAGGTGTCAGACAATTATAATCAAAAGAACAAGAACAAAGTTGGAAAGACTGTAGGAAAGGACATGGGTGACACTAAGAGAAAAAGTGCTCATTTTATCCCTGTAGAAACTCCTCCCACAAAAGGAAGAACTACAAGGAGCCATAAGAAGAAGAGTGAGGCCAATGTAAAAAGGGCCTTATCTGAGAAAGCCAAGAAAGTCGCTTGAAAAATAGAAAGCTGGTAAGCCAAGTGGAGTAATCCAGATTGAGGAGATGAACTTGGTTCTTGAAGATGAATATGAGGATATGGAAGTACCCACACCTAGTGCCAAAAAGAGAAAGACTTCTCAAAATAATTCTCGAGAAACAGATGCTGAGGCTGAAGGCTCAATTGTGTCTGAAAGAACTAGGTCTGCCAAAAGGAGCAAGAAGGCTCAAATACTGGAAGAAAATGGCTAAGGATGCTGATATTGAAAGGCTGAAGAAACGATTGGCTGAAATACAGGGTGAGAGAGACTCTCTCAAGTGTGAGCTCGCAAAGTAAAAGGAAAATAATGATAGTATTCTTCAAGATATGTTGAAATTGCTTCAAGCCAAGAACCAAGAACCTGGTCCTTCCCAGTTTTAAACCCTTCCTAAGCCTACTTTGTAACCAGTAACCAGTAACCCTTCCCGAAACATTTCTTAGTTTTTTGAGGGACACTTTCTTTTCTTGAAAGCCACCCTTTTGTTTCTTTGTGTATATACAACTTTTACCGTATTTTGAACAACGACTTGATTTTTTTATTTTAAATTTACATTTGAGACGACCTTCTGATTCAATCTTCTTTTTCTCAAATTCGTTATATTCTTCGATCTCATCATCTGCCGGAAACTTGCCTTTTGTTTCTTTGTGTATATACAATTTTTACCCTTTTTTATTTCATTTTTCCTTGTTGGTATTTTAGCTTTTACGCATTTATGTTTTCAGTGGGAGCTTACGGCCAGATAGTAGGGATTTGTGAAGATTGGTTTGCTTTATTTTGGGATTTGAAAAATAAAATCCCAAGGAATTTTTTTATTGCATTGTGATCCATTTATGCATTAAAGAACTCCTCGCCGGTCTCTTACTCCGGCTCCGACGAAATTGTTCATAAACTGTGATTTCTTTGAACTGTTCCTTATCTCCCCCTATTCTCTTGGTTCCATGGGTGTGTATGTTTTGCAGGTATCACTTTTGTGGCTGTTTGGCGGCGGTAGGGAGGTGCACGTGCACATGCAGTAGAGCAACAGCTATACGCCGGGTTCCGCAACATCGGGAGTATACCAAGTTGAAAGTTTTAGGTTGTATTAGCAGGAATTGGTACCTCCCGCCTCCTGTTTCTCTGTCTCTTATGTTAATTACTTTGTTGTCGTAGTATTTCGTACTAGTCTAGTCAGTCTAGTAGTGGGCTTGTAGTTACTATTTTCTCCCTTTGTTTTTGTGTGGTGTTTTTTTATTTTTCATTTTTAGACCTTCGTAGGTATAGAGACTATGGTTTGTAATGGCAGAATAGGTTCATGTCCTCGGGAAGGTCAGATGGTGGGTAGGGGGTATGGTAAGGCTCAGGGGGTGGGACGGTGCCCAGAGGGGGTAAAGGGAACAAGGTCGCATGTAGGTTGAGAATTGGATCATGGAATAGAGGGACGTTGACGGGTAAGTTTATAGAGCTGGCGAAGATTCTCCAGAAGAGGGGGGTCAATATAGCGTGTGTGCAGGAGACTGACTAGGTGGGTAGGATCGAAGGTGAGGAATTTAGGCGGGTATAAATTGTGGTTCTCCGGAGTCGTGAAGGGCAATAACAGAGTGGGAATTTTGGTGGATAGTGAGCTCAGAGAGTCGGTGGTAGAGGGTAGGTGGGTGGATGACAGATTGATGGTGATTAAGGTAGTAGTTGTAGGGAGCACTTTGAATGTCATTAGTGCTTACGCGCCGCAAACGGGCTTGGACGAGAAGGTTAAAAGGCTCTTCTGGGAGGCGCTGGATGAGGTGGTGCGGGGTATTCCGCCTACGGAGAAGCTATTCATAGGAGGAGATTTTAATGGTCATATTGGGTGGTCTGCTAGTGGCTATGGTGAGGTGCACAGTGGATTCGACTTTGGTGATAGGAACGAGGGTAGTACCTCACTATTGGATTTCACTAGAGCTTTTGAGTTGGTGATCGTGAACTCTATGTTTCCGAAGAGGGAGGAACATTTGGTTACTTTCCGGAGTATGGTGGCTAAGACTCATATTGACTATCTCCTCCTCAGGACGTGCGATGGGGGTTGTGCGAGGATTACAAGGTGATCCCGAGTGAGAACCTCGCAACTCAACATAGGCTCCTGGTGATGGATGTCGGTATCCCTTGATGAAGAGGAAGAGGAGGTTTGTACGGGGTCAGTCGAGGATTAGGTGGGGAGCTTTGTCTAAGGATAATGTGTGGGAGTTGGAGGAGCGGCTGACGACTATGGGTGCCTGGAAGAGTTGTGGGGACGCTAGCGCTATGTGGACGACGACGACGGACAATATAAGGGAGGCAACACGAGAGGTGTTGGGAGTTTCGAAAGGTTACTATGGAGGGCACCGAGGCGACTGGTGGTGGAATGACATGGTCCAAGGTAAAGTGAAAGCCATGAAAGCGGATTACATTAAGTTAGTAGAGACCACCGACGAGGATCATAGGAGAGCGAACAGAGAAAGATATAAAGAGGCTAGGAAGGAGGTGAAATTAGCGGTCACAGAGGCTAAGACTGCTACATTTGGTCGGTTGTATGAGGAACTTGGGGGAAAAGGTAGGGACAAGAAGTTATTTCGGTTGGCAAAAGCGAGAGAGAAGAAGGCTCGTGACTTGGATCAAGTGAGGTGCATCAAAGACGAGGACGATAGAGTATTGATGGAAGAGTCCTAGATTAGGCAAAGATGACAGTCGTACTTTCATAAACTTCTGAATGAAGAGGGGGATGGAAACATCGTGTTAGGGAAATCGGGGCACTCCGAGAGCCACACCGACTTTATGTATTGTAGGCGCATTAAGGTTGAAGAGGTCGTGGATGCGATGGGTAAGATGAGTCGGGGCAAAGCGACCAGAACAAATGAGATTCCAGTAGAGTTTTGGAGATGTGCGGGTAGAGCAGGCTTGGAATGGCTGACTGGGTTATTTAATGTTATCTTCAGGACAAAGAGGATGCCTGATGAGTGGCGGTGGAGTACAATGGTTCCAGTAGTCAAGAACAAAGGTGATATCCAGAATTGTAACAACTATAGGGGTATCAAGTTACTAAGTCATACCATGAAAGTTTAGGAGAGGGTGGTGGAAGGGAGGATAAGGAGGGCAATGTCTATATCGGAATACCAGTTCGGGTTCATGCCGGGTCGTTCTACTACAGAAGCTATCCACCTTATCAGGAGGTTGGTGGAACAATACGCGTATAGGAAGAGGGATTTGCATGTGGTGTTTATTGACCTAGAGAAAGCGTATGACAAGGTCCCCAAGGACGTCCTTTGGAGGTGTCTGGAGGTGAAAGGTGTGCCAGTGGCTTACATTAGGGCAATAAAGGATATGTATGATGGAGCTATGACTCGGGTTAGGACTGTGGGAGGTGACTCATAGCCTTTTTTTGGTGGTTATGAGTTTACACCAAGGATCGACGCTCAGCCCATTCCTATTTACCCCGGCGATGGACGCATTGACACACCATATCCAAGGAGAGGTGCCATGGTGTATGTTGTTCGCTGATGATATAGTTCTGATTGATGAGAAACGCTAATGGGAGCTGGAGATATGGAGGCAGGTCCTGGAGTCTAAGGGTTACAAGTTGAGTAGGACTAAGACGTAATATGTGAAAAGTAAGTTCAACGATGTGATGGGGGAATCAGATGTGGAAGTCAAGCTTGACTCACAGGTCATCATCAAGAGAGAAGGTTTAAGTACTTAGGGTCAATTATCAAGGGAGATGGGGGATCGACGGGGATGTTATGCACCGTATTGGGGTGGGGTGGATAAAACGGAGGTTAGCGTTTGAAGTCCTATGTGAAAAGAATGTGCTACTGAAACTCAAAGATAAGTTCTATAGAGCGGTGGTTAGACCGACCATGTTGTATGAGGCTCACTGTTGGCCAGTCAAGAATTCACATATCCAGAAGATAAAAGTAGCATAAATGAGTATGTTGAGATGGATGTGTGGGCACACTAGGCTGGATAAGATTAGGAATGAAGATATTCGGGAGAGGATGGGCGTGGCTCCGGTGGACGACAAGATGCAGAAAGAGTGACTTAGATGGTTCAGACACGTGCAAAGGAGAAGACTAGATGCCCCGGTTAGGAGGTGTGAGAGGTTGGCTTTGGCAGGTACGAGAATAGGTAGAGTGTGGCCCAAGAAGTATTGGGGCGAGGTGATCAGACAGGACTTGGCGCGGCTCCAAATTTCCGAGGACATGGTTCTTGATAGGAAAGTGTGGAGTCGAGCATTAGGGTTATAGGTTAAAGGGTAGTCGAGCGATTTTCCCCTTTGTCCCGGTTTCCCTTTTTGTACCGACAATTATGATAGTGTTTTGTCTAGCACTGCTAGCGATTTATGTTGTGTTTCACACTTTTGCATAATATTTGTGTTACTGCTTTTTCATTTATTTGATGTCTCTCACGTTGCTAATATTATTTTTTGGGTTTTGTTGTCACAAATATATTGTCTCTGAGCCGAGCGTCTCCAGGAAATAGCCTTTCTACCCCCTCTGAGGTAGGGGTAAGGTCTGCGTACACTCTACCCTCCCTAGACCTCACTGGTGGGATTTTACAGGGTTGTTGTAGTTATTGGTTCTATATTTTTATTTCTTCTTATGTCTTGAGGTAGGATCTTATCAATCAATGAAATTCATTGCTTTTACTCTAATTGTTTGTTGATATTTCTTAGATGGCTAATATCATTAGGTTGAAATAGAAAAAATGAATCCATTATTGCATTTGAAGTAGCCCTAGTGGTCATGAATGACATATGTTAAAATCTGGTTACTTACCTTAATTGTGCAACATTTTGATGATGCCAAAAGGGGGAATATAAGGTGTGCTTTTGCTTGGACTGTGATGTTTATAATCTAATGAACCTGATCCTTGATGATTTGTGACTTTAAATGAAAAGTGTTCTAACATTGTGTTGATGGTGAGCTGAGTTGAAACAGGTTCCATGCTTATGAAAAACGGTGAATATGTCATCATCAAAAAGGGAGAATTTGTTGACCTGAGCAATTTTAGTTTTGATTATTGACAAAGGAAGACACGCATGAACCATGTTCATGGATAGTGTACACAGGTGATGGGAAAAATCAAGCAAAAGGCATGCACGTGAAAGGGACAAGTATAAGTGGTTAGTTCTGATAATCACTGAACGAAAATGTTGCGTATTTGATGAGGAGCAAGATTCCTTACTTGAAGAGAACTCTATCCATGATAAAGAAGGAGTTAGAAGTTAAAGATAACTAGAACTCTTCCACCAAGGAAGAGTAAAGCATTAGAACTCTAGTTAATCCTTATTCTACTAACTCTATGAATATCAATTGTGTTCTCTTTTACATTTTACAGGTGACGCACAAATGCTGAAGTTAAATGTGAGTTGAGAGCAAAATAGCAACGCATTTTGCAAGCAATTCTTGGGTGATTAAAATGTGCGAATCTGAAGCTACATGAACCAGATAAAAGAACTAGTTACAAGTGCATGTCTTTTATTCTAGTTCAATTGTAGTAGGGCTTTTCAAGTTGTACCTTTCAGCTTTATCTAGAAGCAATTGTATTAGGTACTCTGAGTATTCAAGTTAGAGTTAACTTGAACTTGTCGCAACAGTTAGAGGCTGGTTGCTACAAAGAGATTAGAGGTAATCCTTGGGCTTACGAAGAGTTTTATAAATGCTGTTTTGGCTCAGTGATTTAGTAAGATGTTGAGGAAAATCCTACTGAGTAGTAGGCCGTTGTTTTTCACCTTTTGAGCCGTGTGTTTTCCGCGTAAAAATACTTGTGTTCTTTACTTTCTGCATTTGTTTCCGCAACAGTAGTATAAACACATAGAAGAACCATGTCCTTTTATAATCCGTGCACGCGAAAATTGGACATCACACAAAATCACTCCTCTTGACATTGAAGTATAAAACATCGTAATCTTTCGTATAAATGTAGCACACGTTCTCGTTAATAGACATTTAAACTCAAGTAAAACCTCACTTTTGAAAAGATCAGTGGCTTTGTCACAAAAATGTTTGTTCAAAATTGCTGCACTTCTCAGAGTCATTATGAAACTAGACTCTAAGTCATTGCTCTCCACCAAAGAATTTTGTATTGAAGAAGGGCTGCGCTTGGGTTTTATTTAAAGATTTAGACCATTCCACTCGACCTTTCCTATTGGCTCCTCTGCCCCAGCACTTGTACTCTCCAAATACTGCATGCCTACAAAACACAAAATAAGACTCAGATTTTATTTAACTTTTCTTTTACAGGAACAATCTAAATTAAAAAGGGTTCAAATATCCGTAGTTATCTTTTAATACAAATCTTTTTTACTCTGTCAATACATGGAAGTTAAACTCAATTAAAAGTTGATTTATCTTTCTTCCTTCTAGATAATTGGTTCCAATCAAACCATCCCTCTGGAGATATAAGACCATCAAAATAGCAATTTGAGTATATAATCCGTGAATATTCTCCCCAAGCTCTGCCTAAAAGGATACTGCAACTTCCACTGATTTTACAGTCAACAAATGAGAATCCATTATCTTCATCAGCTGAGTTTCTTTGATGTGCTGCAATTGCTCCGGATATTCCTATATTGTCTTCGGCTACATAATAAAGATCACAACCCTGTTACAAGAAATTACAATAGTCGCAATCAAATCTTGAAAATCTCCACCATCAATCAATAGATTAATCGGAGTTTCAAGTCAAGAACCTGATATAGTGATCTGGCATTGCCACAAATGAAATCAACTGATCCTTGAATGTAACACTTGTAAAAATAGTGTGATCCTGATTCATCTAAAATTGTGTCCTGTGATCCCAATATCCTAACTTTGTACAACATTGCTCTCTCTCCTGCTAATCTTAATGCCACAGCTTGCATGTCATCGTATTGAGGCAACGCAACCACAGTGTTCTGAAAAGAAAGAAAAAAAAACCCGCGACTGTCCTAATCAGAGGCAAAACTAAAGTGTATTATGTAGGTTCAACCGAACACATTACTTTATACAGATGCCAAAATAATTCAAAATGTGTACACATAATAAGATCACGATACTCATTCTGAACCAGCTAACTCTAAATCTTGAACATTTAAGCCTTGCTAAATATGTTGATTGATTAAGTAGCAGTACCTCAATGGTGATACCAGTTGCACAAAAGTAATCTGATTCAACGGCAACTGTGGCTGTATTGCGAGTGCCTAATACATTCCCATATTGGTCCTTGTCTGAGGCCTTGCTATTCCCAGTAATAATGATTTTTCTAGCTTGGTTCTCATCACCAATGAATGAGATAAATGGTTTTGAAACTGGAATAAACACCTTTTCTCTGCATATATATCAAAATATTCACTAAACAAGACAGCTAAATCTCACATTGTGGGACCAAGATATTGCACTGAAAGAATGAAAGTAGGATTCTAAGTACGAACTCACCCGTATGTATATCATGGGCCGAGAAAAAAAATCAACATGGAAAGAAGAGGCATAAGAAAATGGGATTGTACTGTTGATTTTTCTTACTATATTGTACCTTATAAGAAGTGTTTGAGTTTATTTTGGACTTTTGAGTCCTATAACTATCACATCTTTTAGGGTCCGAAAAAACCTGTTTCACTAACTTCTCACTTATCAGATAACTAATGCTAACAATAGTGAAGAAAACAACAACAATAACCCAGTAAAATTCCACCAGTGGGGTTTGGGGAGGGTAGAGTGTATGCAGACCTTACCCCTACCAGAGAGGGTAGAGAAGCTGTTTACGGGAGATACTCGGCTCAGAGAAGTGAAGAAAACAACAAATACAATATTTTGGTATGGCCTATGGGAACATACTTGTTGTATAAACAATTTACTAAAATCTAATGAAAATAGAATAAGGTGAGAAAATTTATTAAATGAAATAGCTTTCTAAACCTTACTTTTTTCAAATACAGGTGGTGTTAAAGATAGCTGATTATAGGAAATGAATATATATCCCATAAACGTCACAGTTGAGTTACACATTTATAGCTTATTTGCATAATTTATATGTTGTTAAGCATATGCATAAATAGTAGTTTTTCTTTCAAGAAATGACAATGGCGGTCCAATTTCTTTTATAATATTATAATTAAGTTAATTTTTTATTGGTAAAGTAGTAGGAAATATATACCTGTACGTTTCAGGACGAATGAAAATTTTAAGCCTTTGAGAATTATGGAGAGGGACCAAGTCAACTGCACCTTGAACTGTAATAGAGTCTCCATTACCATTTTGATCAACCACGTACGATCACTCCGTGAGACTTGCGTGATCTTTCATTTGTCAAATCTAAGGAATTAGAATCCACTTTAATATCATCCCACGTAATATAACGTTGAGTAGTAGCCAAAATTACTCTTGTATTCGCATGAAGTTTCTTAAGTTCATGCTGAAATTAAGCCAAGATTTGTTCGTGGGTATTATGAAAAATATCAAAAAAACGTAAAGAGGCGTGGGAAGGTAAGGAAAAGGTGATTGTAATAAATACAAAGAGCGTGGTATGTTTTTTGTTTTTATAGTGTTACAGTTTATTAAGAGTGATCGAGAGTATAGTAATTTGCATGCTAATGGTGTAGCTTGATATAAGTGCAGGGATTTTTTTTAAAAAAAAAAAAACTTGTGGAGAAAGAAGAGAAGTAGAAAGAAAATGAGAGATGTGAAGAATTTTACTAGTAGAAGAAATTACACGTAAAAGGAGGACACTTAAAGAAGTTAGTAATAAGTAAAAGGAAAGGGTAATTGAATAAGATTGAGATGTAAAGATTGATGACATATTTTTTTTTGTTACAACACTGTGTTTCCATCTTAATTAAGCAAAAAAAAAAAAGAAAAAAGAATTAATTAACCTCTTGCAGAATAGAATGGTAGTGAAATTCAAACTATTTGGTTGTTCATACATAGATATAAGATATTATTACAAACTCACTAGGAGTTCTCAAAGACTAAAACTCATTCAAGCATAAGATTCCTACCACTCCCAGTTTATTAGTAACAAGGACACCTTCCCTTTGCTAACCGATAATGTATTGCCAAAATATTACAGAACTACAGCTATATATATAACATTAATTATGATCAGACTACCATACAACATAAAACAAATTTAATACTCCTATACTATACGTATTTTTTCTGTTGAAATAACTACTAATAACATTTAGCAAATTAGAAAAACCCCCCAAAATAAAATAATCCTCATTTAATTATATGCCGCATTAAAACTTTATAAAATAACCCTGAGGGGTAGCTCAACTGGTAAAGGTCTGAGGACAAAGTCCTTTAGGTCGCCAGTTCGAGCACCAGCAGGGTCACTGGAGACATTACAAACCGGCCGCGTCTCCAGGGCCCCGTGGAACTAACCGTGTGCACCCGTTTTGAAACAGTGGGACCCCGTAAGTATAGCTAGTCGGGTTCGCAAAGCGATGCTCGGAAACCACGGCAAAAAAAAGAAATTGGAAAGAATTAAGCTGGTCTTTGACAGAGTCTGAGAAGTCTTAGAATTTAATGCACTTAGAATTAACTATAAAATGTTTTTGGTGGAATGTCTAACGACGTAAAGACCAGAAAAATGGCACAAGCAACTTTGTGTAACCTTTTAAAAGACTGTTTTAAAAGGTCAAGGTACATTTTTCCTTCTTAAAGACGACACTAAAAAGACTTTTTTTTTTATAAAAAATAGCTAAATATTGTCTATAATCATAGAGATACTTCTGGAACCAAAAATACTTGCGACCTACTTTTTAGTTAAAATCTAAGTTTGTGTCAGCTAGTGGTTAGAAACCTACTTGAGAACTCCAACTATTAGCCTACACTTTGTCAGGTTTAGCTACTATCAAATGTATAAGAATTTTTTGACAATATTAATGCATATAAGTTAAATCAATTGAAAAAGAAAAATTAGAGATTTCGAGACTAAAGAATGTCTGAGGGCTCATAAAATGGGTTTATATTAAGTGGCCAAAATTTCCAGCCCAACTCAACCAAAGTTGACAGTGATACGGCCCACCTCATTTATTTTGTTTTCCAACTCCTCCATCACTTCATATGCTTTTGAGCAAAATTCATTTATAGCCATTAGGGTCAAACTTATAATACCGGTAGCCCAAAATTACAATATACATATAGCCCAAAATTACAATATACATTGGAGAAATGATTTTCAGCCCGAAATATTTTAGCCGAAAAACTTCGCCGGTCACAGCAGTGACCGAAAAATTCACAGTCGCCGGAAAAACTATATACCGGCCAGTTCTGTCGAAACTCAAATAGCAAGCAAACCATATTTTAGATCTAGATTGTCATAATATCAAAAGCCCCAAAAACAATAAATAAAACGAGAAGAAAGAGTCACTGATGTTTGAGTTTCCGTCCAGATCTAAAGCCAACGAGATCGAGCACAATGGGTTAGACTGACTGGTTTTGATTTCGATTTCATGATTTGTGTTGATAAGATTGAAGCTGGAGCCTAGGCACTATTAATATTAGTAGAGGAATTTTCAGAAATCACTATTGTTTAGTGGCTATTAACTCTCTATAGCTACCATATACATAATTACTTCCTATAGCTACTATTCAATTGTTACGGCAGTGTATTCGATGTATTCGCGTTGCTGTATTCATGAAAACAACAGGAAAAAGCGCCTAAAAATCAGGGTAGTCCAGCTGTACTCGCATGTATCCTGTCATGGGCGGATTTCCAGCCATGCCCTATGACCCTTTGGACGCGCCCCATGGCGTCCTGGCAAGCCTCTCAATGCCTAGCGCCGCGGACGACTCCGTGGTCTTGGCTTCGCCAAGTGGCAAGCGCGCATGTTCCTTTGTCGCCCCACCGATATCCCTCGCCAGCGCCCAGCCACAGGCAGCTGCCAACAGCGCCGTGCGCGCAGACAACGTCGCGCGCGCAGATCGTGATGCCAAAGACAAAGTTGCTGATAACAGACCTATTTCTACCTTTTAGAAAACTAAGTCCTTTTCATTGTAAATATAAAGTAGTTTTATTCCATGTATTTCCATTATGATTCTCTAGCTTATTTAGGTCAAGTCTTATAACTTTGGTTTATTTTTGTAAGCATTATTAGGGGGGATCAAGCATTCAAAACTTTATAGCAAGCAAATAATTCTCTGTACTAGTGTCTCTCACCCTCGACACTGCGTTACCTTTCTGTAATAGCTTTCATTAATGCAATCAAGCTTTCTTTCAATTCTCATTTCTGTTCTCTCAATTGCTATTGATATTGGTTTTCCAGTACGACATTGACAATCTCGTCTAGCGTACGGAGGGAATCTCCGTTGGCGGACAACAACTGCACTGACATCAGTTGCTTAGCCTTACGTCGCCCTTCCAAGGAATCTCAGGAAGGCGCCGCGTAACAGTTGGTATCAGAGCCTAGGCTCGACATCGGACGAGAGAACACATTTCCATTACCACCATTTCTGACCATGGTGAATCATGGGGACCACATTGCGTCCCTTGAAGAGACGGTTGACATATTACGACCCATCGTGGATACGGTGCTTGAACTAAGAGCCAACCTAGTGCAAAGGTTGGACGACCTAGACCGCAGAATGCTCCAGGCCGAAGTTGACATAGAAAATATCAGTCGCAACTTTGAAGGAAACCGGCAAACGGCAGCCACAGAGGCAGCCAAAATATTTGGTAAATTCGAGGGCCTCCAATAGGAGCGTGTCGAGGATTTAGCCTATAGGGCACAAGAGGCAGACAGGGTGAATGCCATGCAACAAACTATTGACGACTGGACATGCCAGCTCAATATTGTCAATGCTGCTGTACAAGGCCTGCTTCGAGAAGGTGGAAACCAAATTGGGGGTGTTGTGAACCTCGCCCCCGTGGCACAAAAACTGAAAATTCCTGAGCCAAAGCCATACAATGGAGCTCAGAATGATAAAGAATTAGAAAACTTTATCTTCAACATCGAGCAGTACTTCAATGCCGTGGGAGGCCTAGAAGAAGGTAAGAAGGTAGCAATTGCTGCCATGTATCTTCAGGGTGATGCTAAACTCTGGTGGCGAGTGAAGTACGAAGCCATCAGGGCCGGTGAAGATGCGTTGGATACATGGGCAGAACTAAAGGCATCCATACGCCTACAGTTCTTCCCCAAAAATGTTGAGTACAGTGCAAGGAGAAAACTGCGGCCAGACCAAATCAGTGCAGGATTACGTACGAGAATTCTCCATGCTCATGTTGAACACACGTGACTGTAACGACCCAATCGGTCATTTTGATCATTTGCACTTCGCTCGGTAGTGTCACGACCCCAAATCCTAAACTGGCCGTGATGGCAGCTATCGTGGAACTAGGCTAGCCGACATTCACATATTTACAGTTTCTTTCCAAAATCCCAACTCATTTTCAACATTTCATAGACGTGAGTAAATTACTGAATCTATTAAGCAAAACAAACAGTTAAATAATCTAAAACCATCCCCAAGATCCGGAGTCAACATGTCATGAGCATCTAAGGAATATACCAAAAAGTCTACTATTATAATACAAAACCTCGGGACGATTAACTAGGTACAACATAAGAAGGGAAAAAAGAGATGCTACAGACGCTCAACAACTACCTCTATGTCCCGAACTCCGACTCCTCATGGAATAGATGGCTACCGCTCGATATCAGCACTTGTATCTGCACACAGGCGTGCAGGGAGTAATGTGAGTACGCCAACTCAGTAGTAATGGAAATAAATCAAGTCTTAAGCAGTAAGAAACACATAAAATCAATCATCAGTTCACAATACGCACAACCTTTCTTTCCAACAGTATATACATACATATATACATATATATATATATATATACATATACATATATATATATATATATACATATATATATATATATATATATATATACACACACATATATATGAATGAAATCAACATGCCTTAAAAGTCAACTTCAGTAAAATCTTTTGAAAAATGTGTTTTCTATCAATTTCAGAAATAAAAATAACCGAAGGATTTAGTGTAAAATGAAATAAATCATAATTAGCCCCTCGAGCCAAAACATGAATCATAAATCTCCCTTCGGGCAGAACATCACTCAGCATACCTCACAGTTACTCAGTATTAGCCCCTCGGGCAACCTCACTGTCACTCATACCTCCCAATCACTCGGCACTCATCACTCGGCACTCGCACTCAGTAGGTACCTGCGCTCACTGGGGGTGTATAGACTCTGGAGAGGCTCCTTCAGCCCAAACGCTAGTATCAAGCCACCTCGTGGCATATCGTATCCTCAAAATCAGGCCCTCGGCCTCACTCAGTCAGAAACTCAAAAGCCCCTCGTGTGTATCAGTAAAATAGGGTACTCGACCCAAAACATCATTTTATATCTCTAAATAGTGTAAATAAGGCTGAGTTTCGAAACCAGTTAAACATAACATGACTGAGTGTACATCATAGGTCAACACAGTGAGGAAAATAACAGTAAAAGAAAAGTCCTCAAGGGGTCTATCTATCTATCTATCTATCTATCTATCAGCACTTGTATCTGCACACAGGGGTGCAGGGAGTAATGTGAGTACGCCAACTCAGTAGTAATGGAAATAAATCAAGTCTTAAGCAGTAAGAAACACATAAAATCAATCATCAGTTCACAATACGCACAACCTTTCTTTCCAACAATATATACATACATACATATATACATATATATATATATACATACATATATATATATATACATACTATATATATATACACACATATATATGAATGAAATCAACATGCCTTAAAAGTCAACTTCAGTAAAATCCTTTGAAAAATGTGTTTTCTATCAATTTCAGAAATAAAATAACCGAAGGATTTAGTGTAAAATGAAATAAATCATAATTAGCCCCTCGAGCCAAAACATGAATCATAAATCTCCCTTCGGGCAGAACATCACTCAGCATACCTCACAGTTACTCAGTATTAGCCCCTCGGGCAACCTCACTGTCACTCATACCTCCCAATCACTCGGCACTCATCACTCGGCACTCGCACTCAGTAGGTACCTGCGCTCACTGGGGTGTACAGACTCTGGAGAGGCTCCTTCAGCCCAAACGCTAGTATCAAGCCACCTCGTGGCATATCGTATCCTCACAATCAGGCCCTCGGCCTCACTCAGTCAGAAACTCAAAAGCCCCTCGTGTGTATCAGTAAAATAGGGTACTCGACCCAAAACATCATTTTATATCTCAAAGTAGTGTAAATAAGGCTGAGTTTCGAAACCAGTTAAACATAACATGACTGAGTGTACATCATAGGTCAACACAGTGAGGAAAATAACAGTAAAAAGAAAAGTCCCCAAGGGGTCTAAACAAGTCGGCACGAGGCCCCAAACATGGCTTATAGCCCAAGTATAGCAATAATTTTAGAGCACCATTTAACATACAATTTAGAGTAAAATACGCAACCAAATAATTGCCACATAGAGGACCAAGTCCAATCCAAAAATCAGTGCACACCACATACTCGTCATCCGATATGTGCGCCATTCTAAAAACAGTGAGAAATATGAAGTCTGGGG
>ML359326.1:0-35574 GCA_005239505.1 Nicotiana paniculata
TACCACATGCCCCAAAAATGCCACAGAATCCAACCAAAACTCACACTTGGAGAACTTAACATATAGCTTCTGTTCTCGCGAAGTCTGGAGCACAACTCTCAAATGCTGCTCGTGCTCCCCCTGGCTACGTGATTAAATCAAAATATCATCAATGAAGACAATGAAGAAGGAATCAATATACGACCTGAACACGCTATTCATCAAGTCCATGAATGCTGGTGGGGCATTAGTCAAGCCAAAGGACATCACTAGGAACTCATAATGGCCATATCTCGTACGAAAAGCAGTCTTCGGAACATCTGAAGCCCGAATGCTCAACTGATGATACCCCGATCGCAATCAATCTTAGAAAACACACGAACACCATACAACTGGTCAAACAAATCATCGATGCGCGGCAAGGTATACTTGTTCTTAATGGTAACCTTGTTCAACTGGAGGTAATCAATACACATCCGCATAGACCCATCCTTCTTTTTCACAAATAAAACTGGAGCACCCCACGGCGATACAATCGGTCTGATGAACCCCTTAGCTAAAAACTCCTCAAGCTACTCCTTCAACTCCTTCAACTCTTTCGGAGCCATACGGTACGGAGGAATGGATATAGGCTGGGTGTCTGGAGCTAGGTCAATGCAGAAATCAATATCACGGTCCAGAGGTATGCCCGGAAGATCCGAAGGAAAAACATCTGCAAACTCTCGAACCACTGGCACTGAATCAATCATCAGAGACTCGGCAGTGGTGTCCCGCACGTACGCAAAATAGGCTAGACAACCCTTCTCGACCATATGTCGAGCCTTCTAGAATGAAATAACGCGACTGGCTGCACTAACTGAAGAACCCCTCCACTCCAGCCTAGGTGACTCGGGCATGGCTAAAGTAACTATCTTGGCATGGAAATCAAGCATGACATTATAAGGAGATAGCTAATCCATGCCTAGAATAACCTCAAAATCAACCATGTCGAGAAATAAAAGGTCAGCTCTGGTCTCGAACCCATAGAAGGTGATCACACAAGACCGAAACACTCGGTCTACCACCACAGAATCACCCACAGGAGTGGACACATATATAGGAAATCCCAAGGACTCACGAGAAACATACAGAAAAAGAGCAAATATGGCTGAAAGATATGAGTAATTGGATCCTAGATCAAACAATACTAAAGCCTCTCTACCACATACTGAGATAATACCTGTGATCACAGCATCTGAGGCCACTGCATCTGATCTGGCTGGAATAGCATTGAACCTGGCTGGAGCTCCTGAAGACTGAGCCCCACCGGAGTGAACAAGAGCTGCCTGGCCTCCCCCTGACTGGCCTCCACCTCTAGGACGACCCCTACCGACCTGTCCTCCACCTCTAGGTGGCCGGACTGCTGGTGCTATACTCATAGGCTGATAACTCTGCTACACTGTCTTGCCCCGAAACCAGGGACAAGCCCTTCTCACATGGCCCAGATGCCCGAACTCGTAACATCTCATAAGTGACATATCCTGTTGTCCCGAAGAAGAAGAACCCTGAATAGCCGGAGGGCGATGTGAACCCTCAGGCATAGCACTGAAATAGGAACTGGAGGATCTCTGGCAACTGGAGTAACCACTAGAAGAACTCTGAATAGCTAGAGGACGGTAAGAGCGCTCTAGCATGGCACTGAACTGGGGCCTAACTGGGATACCTTGGGGAGGTGGTGGAGGTGCTGAACAAGAAGGCCTGCTTGGATGACCACCCCCAAAGCGACCTTTGATCCAAGCTGGGGAATCCCTGAAATCTCCTGAAAACCTAGCCCTCTTATCCTGCTGACCCTGCTCCCTGCTCCTCAACCGATAACCCTCGATCCTGCGAGCAATCTCCACTACGAGCCTATAAGGAGTACCCATCTCCACCTCTCGAGCCATGGTGGATATAATACCTGGATGCAAACCTGCTACAAACCTCCGCCCTCTCTCAGCGTCGGTGGGTAATATCATAAGTGCTTGGCGTGACATATTTGAAAATCTAGCCTCATAATCTGTCACGAATATCTGCCCCTGCTCTAACCGCTCAAACTGACCCCGCAACTCTTCCCTCACAGAGGGTGGAATATATCTGTCCAAGAACAGTTGTGTGAACTGCTCCCAAGTCACAGTAAAAGAATCTGCTGGCCTGCTGAGAACATAAGACTGCCACCACCTGCAAGCTCTGCCCTCTAACTGGAAGGTAGTGAAATCCACTCCATGGGACGCTAGGATCCCCGTACTGTGCAGTTTATCCCTGCACCTATCAATGAAGTCCTGGGCATCCTCACCTCGCTCACCCCCAAAAATTGGAGGGCGTATTCGAGTCCATCTGTCTAACATCTTCTACTGATTGCCATCCGCAGCTGGTCTGGGCTCTGGAGCTGCTACTACAGGCTGGGTACCACCCATGGGTAGTGTACCCGGGGTGTGATGTAATGGTGTTTTCGGTCCTACGGCCTGGGCAATAGGGGTCTTGGCTCCCCCCCCCCCCCCCCCNTGAGAAGTGGCAGGATCTGCTGGAAATAAACCAGCCTGGGACATAGTGTCCATAAATCTCATCATACGGCCCATAACTTCCTAGAAGCCTGGCGCCTTCATAAAGTCTACGGGTGTAGGATCCGTTGGAGGCACCTCGTCCTTCTCCTCTATAATAGGGTCCTCTGGTGGCGGGACCGGAATAGCTCTGGGGCACCCTCGTCCCCTACCACGGGCCGGTGCCCTCCCCCGGCCTCTACCAGCGGGGGTAGCGGCCCTTCTCGGGTCTGGAACATCAGATGCGCGCGTCCTCACCATCTCAGAGAGAATAGAAGAATGAATTTAGTAAATCATCGACTGCATGATAGAATAAGAACAAAGAGAGGTTTCCTAACACCCTATAACCTCCTGAAGATAAGTACAGACGTCTTTGTACTGATCCGCAAGACACTACTGGGTTTACCTGTGACTCGTGAGACTTACGTGAACCTAGAGCTCTGATACCATGTTGTCACGACCCAAAATCTGACACGGGTCGTGATGGTTCCCAATACTGGAGTCAGGCAAGCCAACAATTGTTTACTATTGAGATTATCCTTATTACAATACACATATCATTTTTTTCATTTCCATCTTCTACTTCGGATTTTCAATTCAAACCACCTCAAAACTCCACCAAATAATCCCAAAATTGAGATTCAAGCTCCTTAAGATGTACCCAATCTATTCTTAATAATGCTCACTCAAAAGAAAGCAAAACATTTACCATTTTTGCTACAAAATAGCCAATTGGTTAATATCGATAATATTTGGCTAATATTAGTAATATTTTATGAATTGATTAATTTTTGTATTAAGCTACTTATAAATGGACATATCTGGTAGTTTTCCGACAATAATCTCCTCATTAGTTTTCTCTTATCTCCTTCATCAATTATGGGTATCAGGCAACTAAGGATATTCCAATGCAGCGACTAAACTTAAAGATATTTTTAGAAACTAATAAAAAAGTACTTTTTCACAAAATTAAGATATTTGGCCAAGTTTTTAGAAGAAAAAAATATGTTTAAGTAGAAGTAAAAGAAATTTTGGAGAAGTAAAAAAAATAGTTTCTCACCAAAAATACATTTTAAAAATCACTTTTGAAAAACATACACTTATAAGCACTTTTTAAAAGCTTGGCCAAACACTATTTACTGCTCAAAAGTGCTTTTCAAATCAATTACCCAAATACAAACTGCTTCTCAATAAAGTACTTTTTTGAAAAGTACTTTAGAAAAAATACTTTTCAAAATAAGCTGATTTTAGAAGATAGGCCAAATGGCTATAAATATGAAAACCCCCTTGTTAACTCCAATTGATGCCTTGATCTCCCTTGATGTCTTTCATCAATGGGTTGACAATGTAAATAGTCGTATTCTTTCTTTTCTCAATTGCAAAAATTCCTAAACGATATAAAGCAATATCCGTTAATTCCAAAATAGTTACATATGTGGTAATATTTTAATTTCAACTGTGGCATCAAAAGGTGCATTTCGCCCGAGCATGCAGCAGTTTGAAGACAACTGGCACTTATTGGGTACAATATTTGTGAATGTTGTAGTCTGTTTCAGATATTGGATTAAAGCGCAATGAATAAATAAAAAAATAGCAGAATATCAGCCCAGAAAACAAATACGTTGGAAAAAATAATGTCACTTGGAGGCATTTGGACAATCTACTCCAAACTTTGAAAATGTAAATTATGAAAATGATTGTTAAGCTTTGAAGGTTCTCTTTATAATTTAAGTTAATGAAATTAGAAAATTTTTATTATAACTTGTGAGCTTTGAATTTAAATTTGAATTTACAAATTTATGACTTAATGAAATTATGGGCTCATTGAACCTTTTGAAGTTTCTTTTCAAATTTATGTCCACTTATAAATTTGATACCAAAAGCATTGTGTATCAAAAGGCTATAGAAATTATCAGTTCCATTGTGTTCTTACTTGAGCCAAAGAGATGAGAGATTTGCTTTGAATTGTTATCGGATGAAATTACCTTTAGACCCTTTAAATTTTTAAAACATATTTATTTGCAATAAACTTTTGACATACACAAGATTACTGCATTCACAAAGAAAACTAATTTAATTAATCAATTGTGAACTTCTCTCCTGATCATTCTCCATGATTCGAGGGCAGGATCAACGTATTTTTTCGATCGTATTGTAACGACCCGACCTGTCATTTTGAGCTCTAGCCGTTCAATGGTTTGAGTCCATGAGCAGCTTCACTTCAGCTTTTATGACTTGCACGCATGGTCGGAATTGAATTTCGGGATGATTCAGAGTCGATTTGGAAAGAGAATTCTCATTTCAGAAGTTTTAAGTTTGAAGAATTGGTTGAGTTGTGATTTTCGAGTAAACAACCTCGGAATAGGGATTTGAAGGTTCCGACAGGTTCATATGATGATTTTGGACTTGGGCGTATGTTTATATCAGGTTTCGGCTGACCCAGGAGCATTTCGGCGCCTATTGTGGAAGTTAGCATTTTTGGAAGAATTTCATAAATTTGGGTTAAAGTGCATTTCAATGTTATCGATGTCTGTTTGGGATTCCGAGTCTGGGAATAGCTCCGTATGGTGATTCTGGTATTAGCAGCGCATCCGGAAGTGGATTCGGAGGTCCGTAGGTCATTTTGGAGTCGTTTGGCGAAAGTTAGAAATTAGAAGGTTCTTGAGAAGTTGGGTCTGTCGCACCTCCTTTTTCCACTACCCCCGGATTAACGAAGGGTAATAAGGGAGTTTTTCCAATTAAAGTGACATTATTCGGTTTTGGGACTTATTATTTATTTCAGAGTCGCCACCCGGATTTTTGACGATGCTCAGGGACACCGTGTTATTTAAAAATCCCAAACCGAGGAAATTTTGACTCTATTTTAATTTGTCTGCGACCAGAAATCCGAGTAAGGAATTCTGTTAACTCGGGAGAAGGTGTTAGGCATTCCCGATTTTCGTGGTTCTAGCACGGTCGCTTAACTATTAATATTTGACCTAATTATCTAATTATTTACATATTTTAAACCTATTGTGCTTTTTAGCCTTTTTCACTTTTTAGCCACTTTTAATATTTATGGATTTATCTTGAAACAAGTCACGATGGCGTACACTTGTTTGTTCTTGGACACATTATAATTGCACCACATGAAATGCACCCGCAATTACAACATGTGATTGTTATTATAATTTGAAGTTGAAGATGGGGACATGGGTTGTCGCACCCGAGTGTAGATTATGTAGTCAAGACTATGGTCATGACGGTTTTATAGTGCCTATTTGAGGCGATGTTTGATTATTCTTTATGTTTTCTATTTGAAGGAGTACTTTAGTTTTAAGATAGATTAGGACATTATGGATTTATCTTGGACAAGTTACGATGGCGTACACTTGTTGTTTTTGAGCACATGGAAAACACGTCACATGAAATGCACCCGTGGTTGCTATGTGCGTGTTTATTAGTTGTTTAGAGTTGGAGGGTCGGGGGCACGAGTTGCCACTCCCGAGTGTAGATTTATGGTAATGTTGGTACTTCCTATTGAATCTCAAACTAAAAGAAGTATCTTTTCTGTCTAGATCAAATTTTCTAGCCTAAAGGACAAGATTTTTGGGCTATGGCCATATTTTAGCCCAATTTGTTTCAACTCTTTGGCCAATCCTAATTGTGGTTAGTTTTGAAAAGGATTCGAATTTGAACAGTCCGAATAACCAAGAGCAGATATGTTAACACATTTATCATTTGCATTGTAATAAAAGAGGTAGATTTGAGTTGCAAATACAATGCATCAGATTCCTTTGTCGTTCGACCTATATGCCATACATGAGTACTTATATACTACTTACGGATACAATGTAGACCTTGTAACCTCGTTTACGTGAAGGAACGACTTTTGCAAAAAAGAGTAAAACTAACGAAGCCTCTTAAATTAAGATTATTCGATATATTTTTAAAGCAAAGAGTTGGTACTCCTCATACCATTCAAAAGAAAATTATTTAACACCATCAATGGGCCTGAAATTCTAGTTTCCCTAACTATCATGATAGACATTACTGGGAATACAACTGATTCCCAACCTTTAATATAGTCCAGTCCTTATTAAAACTAAAAGTATATACAAAAGGCTGTAATTACGCTATTACATTGTTCTTAAATTAAATACATAAGTTCTAATAATAAGAAGAAAATAAAAGGAACAAGGTTAGCTGCTGCTCCTGTGCAAGCCAACAACTTTCACGCTTTAGGATATGTATTCTTCAGCTTTTAGTCCCAAATGGACCAGATTCAACTCTTTACATGCTGCTCCCATAGTGACATAAGATCTAAGTCGTCCAAACCAACATATATAAACATCTTATGGGGTGAATTTGACCATTAAGGGGTCAGATTCGATGCCCTTTAATGCTCTCTAATGACTCTATGATGACTTCATGGATATGGAATTAATCACAGAAGCCTTTGAGAGATAATTCTACTGTTATAATCACACATAGATGAACAGTCAGATTTTTAACAAGTAATTACAGATTCAGCAGAAGGAAAGGCAACATGTTTTATGCATTTTTCTTAGATTGAATCTGACTATAAGGGAGAGTCTGATTCAAACTCACAGATGCAATCTTGTTTGCCATTTTTTAACAACCATACCAGTACTTCAACCAGTGTTCATTTGGACACTTTGAATATTCTTGGCTTTTTTAGAGAATGAATCAGACCATACAAGGGTTCAGATTCTTTACTCTACAGCCTTTCTTAACTACAAGGTTGTATACCCTTTAAAGGATGAATTTCAAGCCATTTATACTACTTTTGTGCACTACCATGGGGTTAATTTGACCATTAACATGTCAAATTTATCTACCCTATTTCTAATACTAACCTATCTAGAGATTTGCTTGTTGAATCTCTTTATTGACCAAAGTGACTCAATTGAAAAACATATTTTCTGCACATTTATAGAGAGAGCCTGACCATAGAGAAGGTCAGATTCTACACCTTCGTGCAACCTTATTTTTTTTCTTAATATAGAACTATGAGTATTTACCATATATATATATATATACATTTGGCCAGAAATATACAGAACATTTCAGCAAAGAGATAGCAACAAAACAAACAGTATTTAACAAATTCAACAGGTTCATTAATATGCTAATAAACATATATACAGTCACATGTATATAAAGCATGAGAGATAGCCTCATTCATCAATGATAACTAATTTAAGTAGGGAGAAGAAGAAGAAGATTCCAATTCAAGAAATTTCATTAAGAAAAGATGAGTTAATACATACCTTTTGAGGGAGAAACAATAAAGAGACTTGACCAAATAAAAGCCAAGTAGGAACAATAACAGCAAGAAAGAAGAGAGATCAGCAACAGCAAACAGAAAACCCAAAGAAAACCAAACAGACGAGCAAGAGTAAACCCAAAAATCTCAAGTGTGAATGTTTGAAGGAAGAACTTCCAGAAACCCAAAATTCAGAAAAGGAGAAGACATCAACTGAACTAGGCCATCTACTTATGAACTTGTTTTCCACAAGGAAATCAGATTTTTTCTAATAGTACTCTTCTTTTCAAAACCTTTTAAGTGGAGACAGTATTTCTGAAAATGGGAAGGATTCTTTATCCCAGCAGCTCAAAAGTGTCCAAAATAAAACCCCACCATCTCTAAAAAAAGGGTCTATTTATAGGATATTTGGGAATGGGATATTCTTTTGAATATTCCCTATCCAATACTGAAAAACAACACTCAATAGTACATAGGTCAGCTGTCAACCCTATCTTTGGGACAGCTGCCCCTATTCTAGAACATTCTTACCTATTAAAAGACCCTTTTACCCTTAAAATTCTGATTTTCTAAGTCTACATTACCTATTGTACCCCTTGGAGTCCCTGAATTTACCATTGGGTAATCAAGGTTATACTTACTTGGGTTATTATTTAAAGTTTGGTCAGTTAACCCTAGTTATGTAATTAGTTTAGCCATTAGTTATTCTTAACTATGGTCGAGTCAAACTAGTTGAAGGTTAATTGATTAAGTGCCTAGAGTTGATTAGTCATTGATTGAATTATATTAATTAGTTCAAAGTCCTTAGACTTAGGTTAATTGATTTTACAAATTACTTTGGTTAACCCTAATTGATTTTCTTAATTAGGAATTAGGTTAATTGGCCCATTTCAGTTCGATTAGACTTAACTAATTAACTATCAACTTAGGCAATCTAAGAATTTAGTCACCTTTATTGGTTTAAATATCAGCCTAATTACTCAAATAGGCTATTAGGCAACTAAACATTGTAGTTGCCTAACATTAAACTAGAGATTAACTTTCACCTAATTAATGACCCAAGCCTCGGAGTAATTTAACCTATTAGGATCAAAGTTTTATTAATGAAATAGTAGGTTACGGAAAACTAACTATCAAAGAACTCTAGACAATCTATATACATATCAAAATGAACTAATTGACCAAACGAATTCATAGCCAAACAAACTCATAAGAAAGCAACTTATCAGTCATGATATTCAAAAGGAATCTGACCAAGAACAAATATATGACAATGATTAGGCATGTTCATGTAATAATCAGGAAAGAAACAGATAGAAAGGAAAAGGGGGATACTACGGCGACTTGCCGGAGTTTGGTCGGACCCTGCCGACCTTCAAAAGTGACCCTCACTCACATGAATTGACGGCTCTTGTCAAGAGCCATCGACTCATGTGAGTTTGAGTCACATAGCCGCTTGGAGTTTCCATTAGCACGATTTAGGGTTCCGCTAGTTTCAGATCTGAAATTACTCATAACTGGGCGATTTTTTGTGAAAATCAATGTTGGGACGGGATTGAGGAGACCGTAGGGATCACCTGGTGAAGTTTTGGTGGTCTTTAGAGAAGCTCCGCCGCCAGAGGTGATTTTCGACGGGCGGAGGGTGGCTGCTAGGGTTTTTGGTTTAGAGAGAAGAGAGAGAGAGACGGACAGGGGGAGTGGTGTGAGGCTTTGGTGAAATGAGGGGGTGGGGTGTGGTTTGGACATATATATAGTTTAGGGATCGGATAATTTATCTGGAAAGATCAACGGCTGAGATTGACACCTCTTAAACGATGCCGTTTGGACTAAGTGGGGGTCAGGCCGGGTTGAGGGATTTATTGGGCTGGGTAGGTTGAGTGTATATGGATTGGGCCTGGGTATTTCTTGGCCCAGGTCCGATTTTGACTTCCTTGACTAATTAAACTAATTAATTTAATTAAGTTCAAATCTAATTTAATCCAAAAATGTAGTAATTAATTGAGGCCTTACTTTTCATCTATTTATAGATTAATCAAGAATAAAATGACCAATTTTATATTCCTAATTAATCTATAATTTAATGAATAAAAATGATTAATTGTAGTAATTAGTTATTAAAACTACATTACATTAAATAACCATCACTCGTCTACTATTTGGTTAATTATAACTTTATAATTCTTTGATAATAGTGATGCAATTTTGAACAAATTTAAAAAGATGAATTATGGATATGCCAAAAAAATATAAATCCTTCTCAATTAATCACTGAAAATCAACAAAAATTCATAAAATCAATTGATTTATTGAGATTTTTTATAGGACGATATAGTGAGTAAAAATCACATGCTCACAGCTGCCCCTCTTTGCTCGGAAACACGAAGAGTTTTCGGGCAAAGATAAAGTGAGCAATAATAAACGACTTTTACATATTCATATGTTCCATTGTGAAGCGTTTTTGAAAAGTTTGACCAAACCCTGCTTCAAGATTGCCTACATATCCTTGGCTATAAAGGAATCAGGTCAGTGTAGTTCTGGAAGTTTTAGTAGCTGGGACTACCGAGTAACTGTGGTTTTACTGCGGTTGCTACTGTTACTGCTGCTGATCTCCTTATTACACCCAAGTACAAAACGAAGGACTAACTAAAACCAATTAGCTGCTAAATTACAAGATTCCTATCTAGGACTGTGTCTTGAGTCTTGATCTTTTGCTGACTCTGACCTAGATCCTGACGCTTGTTAGTCGCAGGTGCTGGTTTTGTCTTGACGTTCCTCGGATCAAAACAGGATATACTGGACGGATGACTTCAATCTCGTCCTGAATAATCCACATCCTCCCCGTTTGTGCGCTTTTGGATTCAATCTTCTCTTTCTTCTTTTTGTTTTGTTATTTTGGATCGAAACTTCTTCCTTTGGTCGTCTCCAGTTCCAATGTTCTAGAAACGTAATCTGCACAAAATAAAAAAAATGAACGAAATTTTCTGCCCCAGTTTTCACTAGGAAAATTTCGTGAGTTATTGTAATAAAACTATGCTATTTTATTATTGAAAGCAATAAAAGGCCGGGATCTGTGTACCCGGAGTGAATGCCGACTAGGGGGGTGGATACCCTATGCCTGAAAGGTGAAATCAACTAGAAATTGGGGACCCTATGTTGGAAAAGATCGACATCTCGTATTGTCATCAAAAAGAGATCACCAGGTCATGCCGGTGTCTGGGGAAGGATCAACAGGTTATGTTGTTGTCACAAAAGAAATCACTGGGTTATGCCAATGTCTAGAGGCGATCAACAGGTTATGCTGTTGTTAGGAAGATCACTAGGTTATGCCGGTGTCTGGGGAAAAGAGATCACTGGGGTTATGCCAGTGTCTGGAGAAGAAACGATCACCGGGTTATTCTGGTGTCTGGAAAGGTCAATAGGTTATGTTGTTGCCTGAAAATAGAGATCACTGGGTTATGCCAGTGTCTGAAGATGATCAATAGGTTATGTTGTTGTCAGGGAGATCGCCAGGTTATGCTGGTGTCTGGAAAGGTCAACAGGTTATGCTGTTGCCTGAAATAGAGATCACTAGGTTATGCCAGTGTATGAAGATGATCAACAGGTTATGCTGTTGTCAGGAAGATCGCCGGGTTATGCCGATGTCTTGGGAGGTCAACAGGTTATGCTGTTGCCTGGGGAAAACAGATCACTGGGGTTACGCCAGTGTCTGAAGATGATCAACACTTTATGCTGTTGTCAGGGAGATCACCAGGTTATGCTGGTGTCTGGAAAGGTCAACAGGTTATGTTGTTGCCTAAAATAAAGATCAGTGGGTTATGCGTCTGAAGATGATCAACATGCTATGCTTTTGTCAGGGAGATCTCCAGGTTATGCTGGTGTCTGAAAAGGTCAATAGGTTATGCTGTTGCCTGAAATAGAGATCACTGGGTTATGCCAGTGTCTGAAGATGATCAACAGGTTATGCTGTTGTCAGGAAAATCGTCGGGTTATGCCGGTGTCTAGGGAGGTCAACAGGTTATGCTGTTGCCTAGGGAAAAGAAATCACTGGGGTTACGCCAGTGTCTAAAGATGATCAACAGGTTATTCTATTGTCAGGGATATCGCCAGGTTATGCTGGTGTCTGGAAAGGTCAACAGGTTATGTTGTTGCCTGAAATAAAGATCACTAGGTTATGCCAGTGTCTGAATACGATCAATAGGTTATGCTGTTGTCTGCTTGGGTGCGGGACCCTACGTTGGCATCAACTGAGGACTGGGATGTCCTTGGTTGGAAAATGTTTGGCTAGGGGTTGAGGACCCTATGCTACTTTAGGGTTGCATCACATTCAACTTCATTTCTTCTCTTTTTTATATATATGCGGGAAAAGATTTTTTGGAGGAAACTTCCTTTTCTTTGAGTCAATGTTGCAGAGCTCCTTCCAGCCCTTGCGCAATTCCTTTTGATTGCACCTGTTTTCTACATGGTTGCTTTTGTACCTGTTTCCTATTTTCAAACAAAGAACGATTTGTTAGTTTGAAACGGTGGTTGGTTTTGCGACCTTGATTTTCAACTGCTTGATCTCAGTTCTTTTGATGGAGATCTCAACCACTTGCTTTCTTGTTTGCTTACTGGGGATTGGGTTTCATCTCTAATCCCTAGGACCTTGGCTTCCTAGATTTTACCATGGCGATCGGTCACGGGGGACCCAACATTTTATTTTATTTTTTCCTTTGTAGGCTTTTCACTTGCTTTTCTTTTGGATTTCCAGAGTATCAGGGGGGGAGTTTTGGCCCCTCAAATCTTGCTGCGACGGTTGGTCGTGTGGGACTTAACCTTTCCAACTTTATTTCGCCTTTATTGGCTTTTCACTTCTGACTTTTCTTCCAATTGTAACTTTAAGCCACCGGGAATACTTCGGCTTTTAAAACCTTGCCAAGATGGTTAGCCACGCGGGGTTCAACCTTTCAACTTCATTTGCCTTTATAGGCACTTCAATTTGACTTTCTCCTTTCAAGGTTTTGAGTTTGAATCATCGGCCATTGTGGCCAGACGGGATCGACTCGATGCCCCTGACGAGGTTGGGTGCCCTTTGCATATTGACCCCCGTCAAATGAGAGCCTTGTAAATCAGTCTTGCCATCTTTTCTTTGCCTTAGTTTCGGGACAGAGTTGGATCGAAAGGGATTCAAAATAAGAATAAACGACAGAATGGACAACAAATTTAAACAAGAGGTGTCCCTTTCGGGGAAAGAAAAGAAAGGCTTATCTGGAGTGCATGCGGGCTTCAATGAACATGACATGCCCTTTGGACTAGATGCCTGATCTGTGTAAACCGTCCGACTCTAAGAAATTCATCATAACGATCACCTCGAGATTGAGAAACCTTGCCCCGGACTGTGTTCATATCAGTGATCCATTGTCCTTTTCGATTAGTGGTGCCTTTTGCGGGTTTTCACCGGCTAACCTCTATCATTTCTGTTCTTACTGTCGCCTTGTAGTGCTCTTTGCGAGTTTTCACTAACAAGACTCTCTCATTTAAATTTCTCTCACTGCTTGTATCTGCTCCGAACAACTGTATCTTCCAATTTTGGACATCTTTGCCGATTGATCGGAAGGACTTGAACAAGGTTTTTTGTGAAAAGAATTTGTATTGAATTATAACTTTGGAACCTTTTATGCGCAAACGTCGCTGAACATAACATTTGCCCCAGCTTAAACTCTTGGGGAAATGTGAAATTTTTATTTTGGTGTGACTGAACCCCAGGGAGAGGCTGCCTACGTATCTTTTCGGAATCAAGTCGAACGTAGTTCAGGAAACTTTTGTTGTTGTTTTTGTTTCTAATTGACTTTTTTTCAATAAGAACTTCGGGTTCCAAAGAGGGTAATCAAAGAAGAGTAACCGGCTCAAAGGGTTTGCAAGAAGGGTTAATGTTGTTTGGGTAGCGAGAATGAAAGCCTTCGTCATCCCAACCGGAGAACACTTGCAAATATATAGAGGATCAAACATAGTACCTTTTGACGGCATCTGCATTGGCTGCCATTTCGGGGTCATTTCCTTTGATGTCCCACCAGGTATAACGCTCCTTTTGGTAGCACTTTCCTTATGATGTATGGACCTTTCCAGTTTGGAGCGAATTTTCCTTTCGCTTCTTCGTGGTGTGGGAGGATACGTCTTAAAATGAGTTGCCCTACCTCGAAGTTCCTAGTTCACACTTTCTTGTTGTAAGCGCGGGCCATTCTTTGCTGGTATAATTGTCCGTGGCACACTACGACCATTCTTTTCCAATCAATCAGCGTTAATTGCTCCAGTCGGGTCTTGACCCACTCATTGTCTTCAATTTCTGCTTCGACAATAACCCGAAGGGAAGGAATTTCGACTTCAGCGGGTATTACGACTTCGGTGCCATAAACCAATAGGTAAGGAGTAGCTCCCACCGATGTAATGGTCGTGCGATATCCCAACAATGCAAAAGGCAACTTTTCATGCCATTGTCTGGATGTTTGGATCATTTTCATGAGAATTTTCTTGATGTTTTTGTTCGCTGCTTCAATTGGCGCCATTTGCTTTGGGCCGTATGGGGTCGAGTTGTTGTGTGTTATCTGGAACTGTTCACATACCTCCCTCATCAAGTTACTGTTTAGATTCGTGGCGTTGTCGGTAATGATAGTTTTTAGGATACCAAAACGACAAATGATATTAGTGTGCACGAAATCCACCACCATTTTCTTAGTGACAACTTTGAACGTGATTGCCTCGACCTATTTCGTGAAATAGTCGATAGCAACCAAAATGAATTTGTGCCCGTTTGAGGCCCTCGGCTCGATTGGCCCAATGACATCCATTCCCCAAACAACAAATGACCATGGTGCCGACATAGGATGTAGTTCTGAAGGTGGCGCGTGGATCAGGTCGCCATGTATTTGACACTTATGGCACTTCCGGACGAAAGTGAAACAAACTTTCTCCATGGCCATCCAATAATATCCAGCCCGCAAGATTTTCTTTGCGAGGACGTACCCATTCATGTGGGGGCCACATACTCCTGAATGGACCTCACCCATGATCCTTTCGGCTTCTTTGGCGTCTACACATCTTAACAGATTTAGATCGGGAGTCCTTTTATACAGTATTTCCCCACTTAGGAAGAAACTGCTGGCGAGCCTTCGGATGGTTCTCTTTTGGTCTCCGTTGGCCTGCTCAGGATATTCTTTTGTCTTCAAAAATCTTTTAATATCATGATACCATGGTTGGACATCGGACTCTACTCGACCGTGTTGCAATAACCATGTCTTTCCCTGATTTGGATCTCCAATGGGTCTATGCGAACATTACCCAGATAGGGAAGCATTGCAGCTAGGGTGGCCAGCGCATCAGCTAACTCATTGTGGCACCTAGGAATATATCTGAACTCGACGACTTTGAATCGCTTACTAAGATTCTCCACATGTTGTCTGTAGGGAAGGAGTTTAACATCTCGAGTTTCCCACTCTCCCTGAGCCTGCTTAATGATCAAATCGGAGTCCCCCATGATCAACAACTCTTCTACATCCATGTCAACGACCATGTTCATGCCCATTATACAAGCTTCATATTTAGCAGTATTGTTTGTGCAAAAGAAAAGGAGGCGGGCCGTGGCTAGGTAGTGTTGTCCCGTGGGTGAAATCAAGATTGCCCCTATCCCGATACCTTTCGCATTGGATGCCCCGTCGAAGAACATTTTCTAGGTGTCAGCGCCTTCCGAGATTACTTCGATGGAATTGATTTCTTCATCCGGAAAATAAGTGCTCAAGGGCTGGTATTCATCATCGACCAGATTTTCAGCTAGATGATTGGCCAATGCTTGAGCTTTCATAGCTGTGCGAGTGACATAGACAATATCGAATTCTGTGAGCAAGATTTTCCATTTTGCTAATCTCCCGGTGGGCATTGGCTTTTGGAATATGTACTTCAAAGGATCCAGCCTCGTGATGAGGTAGGTGGTATAAGCCAGCAGATAATGTCTGAGCTTCTGAGCAACCCAAGTTAGAGCGCAGCAAGTCCTTTCTAACTGAGAATACTTGGCCTCGTAGTTTTTGAACTTCTTACTTATGTAATAAATGACCTGCTCTTTCTTCCCGGTTGCATCGTGTTGCCCAAGAACACACCCAAAGGAATTTTCTAGCACCATCAGGTACAGGAACAAAGGTCTCCCTGGTTCTGGTGGAACTAACACAGGAGGATTTCACAGATATTCTTTGATCTTGTCAAAAGCGTCCTGACACTCGTCTGTCCATTTGATGGCCGCATCTTTTTTCAATAGCTTGAATATAGGCTCGCATGTGGAGGTCAACTGAGCGATGAACCTGCTGATGTAATTCAACCTACCCAGCAGACTCATGACTTCTGGTTCTTGGGTTTTGTAATGGATAGTTGCAACTCCGTAAAAAAGAATTCAGTCAAATTTTTCTTACAATGAACCATTCCTATATCATATATGTGTATGTGTAAATACAGGTACCATATATATATTTTATATGGATATATGGATTCATTTGGTTCTTTTTATTCTTGCTCGAGCTGGATGATTAAAAATTATCATGTCCAGTTCCCNTTTTATCTTTGTTGGGTTCAGATCGATGCCCCGTCGACTGACTATAAATCCCAGTAATTTTTCGGATGGAACTCCGAAAGTGCATTTGGCTGGGTTTAATTTCAAATTATATCTGCGCAGGCGTTCGAAGAATTTCCTCAAATGCTGCACATGGTCATTTTGGGTTCTGGACTTAATGATCACATCATCCACGTACACCTCAATCTCCTTATGCATCATGTCGTGAAATATGGCGGTCATGACCCTCATATAAGTCGCCCTAGCGTTATTTAAACCAAATGGCATGGCCCGGTAACAGTACGTTCCCCAGGGTGTAGTGAAGACTGTCTTTTTTACATCCTCTTCATCCATCAATACCTGGTGATATCCGGCATAGCAATCGACAAAAGATTGTACCTCATGTTTGGCACAATTGTCCACTAAGATGTGTATGTTTGGCAGGGGAAAATTTTCTTTGGGACTGGCTTTATTCAGATCCCTGTAGTCGACACATACTCGAACCTTTCCGTCCTTTTAGGCACCGAACCACATTGGCTAGCAAGGTGGTGTATTGGACCACTCAGATTACTCCAGCCTTTAGTTGTTTAGTGACCTCTTCTTTGATCTTGTCACTCATGTCTGTTTTAAATTTCCTCTGCTTTTGTTGGACCGGTGGATGATCGGGGTAGGTTGGCAATTTGTGTACCACCAAGTCCATACTTAGTCCGGGCATGTCCTCGTAGGACCAAGCAAATACGTCTTTGAATTCTAATAGGAGTTGAATCAAGGCGTCTCTAGTCTTTTCATCCGTGTGGACGCTTATCATGGTTTCTCGAATCCCTTCTTCACTGCCCAAGTTAACGGGTTCCGTTTAGTTTAAGTTTGGCTTAGGATTATTCTCGAACTGTTCCAATTCTCGATTTATTTCCCTAAAAGCCTCTTCTTCGTCATATTCCAGTTCTTGATTCATTATTTCGAGGTTAGACGACGTATTAGGATCAGAGCACGAAGTCCGCAAGCATGTCATGTTTTTTAAAGCCCCATTATTAGGACTGAAAAAAATAAGAAAAGTAAACAAAAATCAGAAAGAATAGTAGGCGATGAAATTTTGATTTCATTTCATTGAATTTGAACATAGGAGGGTTTACATCAAAATTTAAAAGCAAGAATTTAAAAACTTGAGTTACACCCTGAAATAAATCATAGTGCAGAAAGGATGGCAAAAGCTGAACTACCGGAACTCCCGCCGGACGGGGAATGGAGTAGCCTCCCAGTTTTGCAACTTGGCATCAGGTCCCATATACTGTACTTCGGCAGTGCTGGAGACCTCTCCTGGTTGGACCATATGGGCCTCATACAACATTTGCCTCATTGCTTCGCATATTTCTTATATTTCTTCGGCCGTGAAAACCTCTTCTTCTTCCTCCACGTATTTTGGCTTGACAAATGATGCGGTGATTGTGGGACCGTCCGAGGCAATACCCAACCATTTTTCTTCTGTTGGTCAGCCCATTGTTCGTCGTCGGGGGTAGCTTGAAACCCTATGCCAAAAAACTTTTTATTGGTAGGCAAAGTGGCGGGTTCTTTAATGCCTTGCAAGGAAAAACCGAGCCCTTTTCCAGGTGTGTACCCATGTTTGATCATGTAGTTGGCGACCATAATTGACGCGTTTGATAGGAAGGGTTGAGGGAACGGGGTTCCTTCCTCTGGATGGTCTGCAACCACAATCTCGAAAGCCTGGTAAACTATGTGCTCGCTGCCCTCCCTTGCTTCCAAGCATGGGGATAATGGGTCCTTGTAAATAGATTGCTCGTCTTCCCCATGGACCACGATTTCCTGGTCCTCATATTCGAACTTAACCATCTAGTGGAGAGTAGATGGAACTGCCCCTGCCGCATGGATCCAAGGCCTTCCCAGGAGATAATTGTAGGAAGTATCCATATCCATGACCTGGAATGTCACTTCGAAATCTACAGGGCCGATTGTTAAGACCAAATCAATCTCTCCGATCGTGTCTCTCTTGATACCATCGAATGCCCGTACGCACACATTGTTGGGCCTGGTTCTTTCAGTCCCGATCTCCATTCTTTGTAAGGTCGATAGAGGGAAAATATCAACCCCAAATCTACCGTCCATCATAACTCTCTTCACGTAGTAGCCTTCACATTTAACAGTTAGGTGGAGAGCTTTGTTGTGGGTGGCCCCTTCCGGGGTCAAATCATTCTTGCTGAACGAAATTCGGTTGAACTCAAAAAATCATTCTTCATCCTCTCCATTTGCTTGACTGTGGTGTTGGCCGGAACGTATGCTTCGTTGAGGGTTTTGATCAGGATCTTTTGATGCTCACTTGAATTTACTGGCAAGGATAGAAGCGAGACCTGGGCGGGGGATTTTCTGAGCTCCTCGATATGGCGTATTCAGAGGTTTTCATATTCTTGAAGAATTCTTCTGCCTCTCCAGCACTGATCGGCCTTTCGGGCGGGAAGCGTTTCAACTTGCTTTTGTTTAGCCCTTCGGGGTCGAGGTATTTCTCTGAAGAGTTTATATCGCTTGTTTCCCCAATACTCTCTTTCCCTTTGTATCTCACCACCATCCTGCGGTAATTCCATGAGACAGCAGTAGTATTCTTCATAGGAGTTTGCGACACGCGACTAATAACCACAGGCTCATTCAACCTGGTTGAAATTATTTGCCCCCGCGCCGCATACGTCCGCTACTGGACATACATTTTTGGGCCATTCATTATTGCCTTGTTGAATTGTAACCTTCTGGGAGGGCTCAACACACTTTGTTCTTTCCTGTGTGCCTCGGGGATGTAAAGGACAACATCTTTAGAGGGTCCCTTATTTGTCCCAGTCTCAGTCTGTTCCGTGATCTGAGGGACGGGGTTACTCTTTCTCATCTCCTTGGCTGGATTGGGTGCCGTCTTGGGTTTTCTTTCTACATCTGCGATGGCGATGATGGCCTTTAGAGCTGGATCGAAATCCTGGTCCTCGAAAATCATGCCGGTGACGGGCCCATGATTGTGAGGGGCAGTGGATTGTTTGTCACATTGGGAGCTTCTTCGTCCCTTAAAACCACTTTCTTTTGCTCTATAAGGCTTTCCACGGCCCTTTTGAGGGTCCATCAATCCTCCGTGTCGTGCCCTTCTGCTCCGGAATGGTAAGCACAACTGGTACCCCATCTATATGATGGTGATTGGGGATTCTGCCCGTTTGGAGGTACGGGTTGCAGGAGTCCCATCTGGACCAACTTTGGGAAGAGGCTGGAATACGTCTCTCCGATGGGAGTGAAATTAATTCTCCTTGGTGGCTCTCGGGGGTAGGCATTGTACGGGTAGCTGTTTTGAGGAGGGCGTTAATTATATGGAGCTGGGGGACGATGGTTATTTTTCAGGGGTGGAGTTCTATTCTGATTGTATTGTTGTGGCGGCCTGGGATGTGGCTGAGCGTTCATTACCGCATAAGGAAAAGGGGGCGAAGCATAAGCTGTATCTTGGTGAGGATAGTAATGTTGGGAAGCTTTAGGAAATGGGCGTGGGTATTGTCGAGGTTTCCTGACATCGGAAACCATCATGGCCCCTTCTTCTTTCTTTTTCCTGTTGGCTGCAACCCCGGATCCGCTTTGGATGGCCTGGGAGGTCGCTCTTATGGCAGATTGGCTCAGGATACGACCAGTTTTTAGCCTGTTCTCCACCATTTCTCCTATTTTAATTGCTTCCGCGAATGGTTTGCCCATGGAGGACACCATATTTTGGAAGTAATCATCTTCCTGTGCTTGTAGAAAAACGCTGACCATTTCAGCCTCATCCATCGGAGGTTTGACCCTGGAGGCTTGCTCGCGCCATTTGATGGCGTACTCTCTGAAACTCTCTGAGGGTCTCTTTTTGAGAGTGGATAGTAAGTTCCTATCGGGAGAGATGTCCACATTGTATTGGAATTGTCAGACAAAGTCCCGTGCCAAGTCATCCCATATGTGTCAATGGGATATATCCTGGTCCATGTACCATTCTCATGCAATCCCCGTCAAGCTTTCTCCAAAATATGCCATGAGAAGTTCCTCCTTCCCACATGCTCCCCTGAGCTGGTTGCAGTACCTTTTTAGATGGGCTATGGGGTCTCCATGTCCGTCATATTTTTCGAACTTGGGGGTTTTGAATCCGAGAGGCAGATGGACGTGCGGGAACATGCACAAATATGCATAGGAGACACTTTTCTGTCCGCTCAGCCCCTGTATATTTTTGAGGCTCTGTTCAATACTCTTCATATTTCAAGTTATTTCTTCGTTCTCGAAGCTTTTCTTATCTTGCCCCAAAATGAATTCCGGCTGAGTTTGTTGGGGATATGCATTGGGAGTAGCATGAGCGGTATCATGGACGAATGGTGTTTGCAATGTGAGTGCTGGCGGCTCGAAACTTGGCCCGGAGATAGTTGGTGGGGTGTGGCGGAGATTGGTGGTGCGGTGAAAATGTTGGAAGACACACCAGAAAATAAAGCCTGGGGGCGAACCTCAGAAGGCCTTCCGGCAAAGTGAGCTGACATAGTTGGATATCCAAATGGCGTGGCTGGGTAGCTTATGGGGATGTTGGACGTCCCTCCTGCCCTGGGGATTATTTATGGGAAACCCGGGATGGTACTGGGCGATTCCCAACCATTGGACCATGCGTCCCACATTTCCAGCATGCGGCAACGCAGAGTCCTGTTCTCTTCAGCTGTTGCGGACTCAAATGTTGGGATGGCTGGATTTAGGTCTTCCACGGAGGAGTTGACGATTGGCAGGTGACTTTCAGATGTCATTTCTATGCTCCCCTTTGATCTAGTAAAGTAAAGATGGGAAGCCAGGTTACCGCAAAACCAACCACCTTAAAATACCTTAAGATTGAACCAACAAAACGTTAGGTTAAAACATTTATCACATAGGTAATCGCACGTACGGGGTATGCACTGCACCTGATGCTTTTCTATATGTTTTTGCCACAGTTGTGTATTTCATCCCGGCTTTATCTCTCGGTTTGTTTTTCTTTTTATTATTTTTCGCTTTCCTTTGTTATTGCTTCCGCTTTTTTATTCCTCGCTCGGTTTTCTTTCTTATGGTTATGATCGAATCTTATGTGGATTGCCTACGTATCACGACGCCGCGTGAATCAGATCATCACGTAGTTCATGCTAGCAAAACCCAAAGAGATACATCTATTTTTTTTCTAAAAGCTCCATTCTAAAAATTTCCATTCATTAAATAAACACTTTTGATTACAGAAAGCTGGCAGCCCATTTTTGGAATTACAGAGTTTGCAAAACAGACTTGACACATATTTTCTAAAATATAAAAACTAACTGTGGACTCAACACATGACTACGACTAGAAAAGTGAAATACAGACTAGAAAATATCAAGAATACATTAGTGCTTCCGTTGCTCCAAGGGCCGGTGGGGCATCATTCGGCCTTGCCACGGGCCTGCGTGCTATGTCCTCTCAGAGGCGGTAAAGGTCATCCATTATCTTGTGGACAAAGATCATAACTGCTGAGAAGAAAGTGGTCCGAGTCATATCTTCACATTCCTGACATCTGGTGATGATGTAGTCAGCTATCTCTTAGACCCTTCGCCTGATAATACCCTTCTCTTGAAGCAGGCGCCCGATTTGTTAGGATCTTGACTCTAAAGTTTGAGCAGCTTTGTGACTCTGTTCTTTCCATTGTTGCAACTCTTTTTCTAACCGAGCCATCATGGCATAACACTGTTCCCTCTCTGTTTTAAACCTTTTTGCCTGTTTGTCCATTTCGTTCTCGAGGGCGCCAATTTTTCCTTCAAGCCCACGACTTCCTGGTCATATTTCCTTTTTAGTCTCGGGACAAACTCTGTTCTTTCTTCTGCACTTCTTGCTAATCTTGCCCAAACTTCGGCCAGTTCTTCTTCAGCTTTGTCTAAGTCATTCCCATAGCTACATACTTTATGCCTTAGGCTGTTGATAAGCCTTTCGTCAGCCCTGCTTCTCTCTGGGTTCTCAGTAGCTGTTTTCAGTTCCTGTATCTGGGCCCGGAGGACTTCATTTTCTTGGGCTAATCTATTTTTCTCCCTTTAAATCGAGGCAGTATGTAGAATATTTTCGAACTTGATTTCCCTGACCTGGGCCTCCAACTTGCTTATGGTGGCTCGGTAGCTGTTCTCTTTTTCTAACCAAGCCCAATGCTCTTGAGTTTGCTCAATGAATTGTTGTACGTGGGGTCTTTTTGCGGGTCATTCCTGCTCTTGATGCTCCCTGCCTCTTACGCCGTACCAAGAGGTGTAGGCGGGCTCCACTTCCTCTTTGGATAAGTATCTCACTTGAGTTTGAGGTTCTAAAAACCTGCACTCGTTCCAAATTTGACGGACCCTGCCTTCAGGAAATGTAGCTCTTGGGCATAACTCAATGACTTGTTGACTTAAATCCTCGTCATGGGGAACACCCTATTGTCTCCCCAACTGGCGTAAGACCCGGTGTGGGGCATATGGCTGAATGCTTCGCAGGCCCATTAACAGGAGATAGCAAACCTCAGCGGACATATTGATAACCTCGCTAAGAGGGAGCCACCCGAACGTCCACTCGATTTGGTTGGCAGTCAGTGAGCTCAAGTATGAGCGCCAGGCTTCCGTGCCTTCAGGGAATTGGTGGCCTTTTACCCGAGTACTATGTTCGTCGATGCAGTTCAAACCGGTTAAACCGTAGTTCATGTAGCCCGGGTGGTGACATAGGTGCTCAATCAACCATATTTGTAGGAGCAGGTTGCACCCCTTAAAGAATTTTCCCCCAGATTGGCAAATTGTCAGAGCACGGTAAATCTCGGCTAAGACCATCGGTATAAGTGTGCCATTGGACTTTTTCATCATGAAGTCTTCTATTCCAACAAGTCCAATGTCTATGCATCCGTCACTTCTTGGGCAAATCAAGGTGCCCAAGAATGATACCACAAAAGCTAGCCCCCGGCGGGCTTCCCATTTAGCCTGATCTTTGTGAGTTAGACTAGTGTTGTTAGCCTCATAACCCTGAGGATCTCCATAATGTCTGTAAAGAAAGTAGAAAGTGCAGAATCCTTCGGACAAGTGTGAGTCTTGGACGTCCCAGCTAATGTTCAACAAATCAAAAAACTTGTAGGGAGTCACCGCCCTAGGTGCCTATGGGTACCGACTTCTGAGATTGTCATTGAGACCAGCATACCCTGCTATTTCCTCTAGCGTGGGCGTCAATTCAAAGTCTGAAAAGTGGAATACATTGTGGGCGGGATCCCAGAACGGTACTAGAGCCTCGACGATGTCCAACCTCGACTTGATCTTTAAAAGGCCAGTAAGTCCCCCTAAAGCTTTCATAACAGACTTTCTACTGGTTTCCCCCAAGTTGCTCCACCACATATGGAGTCCTAAAGGGATTTCCTCGACTGCCTTGAAGGGGATGTTTTCAACTGTATTCATCCTGCACATTCGTTTTTTGATTAATACCACAGAAATATTTTTGAAAAGTGTCATTTTGGCAAAGGGTTTTTTAATAAAGAAAAAGGGACCACCTTTGCGAATACGGCCCTTTAAGGTTGTGCTCGCGAAATTTAAAGACAAAACACAGGCGGCCAACTGTTGCAAAACGGCCTTCCGGCGCTCCACTTGGGCGATCAGGCTATAATGGCGTCACCTAATTTTATTTAGGGCTATACCCTTTTGATTTTTAAAAAATGGAGTTGGACCGGATGAGGGTTGCCTATGTATCCCACAGCCATGAGAAAGCGTAGTTCAGAAAAATCCTGATTGACTAAAAATATACACCCACTCATTTTGTTTTATATATTTTTTCAGAAATTTTGGCAGAGTTTCGGATAAATATGAGGATTTTAAAAACAGGGTGAATTCTCTATTCTACCTCACTCTTGGTTTTTCTGTTCACTTTTTGTTTTAGCCGGTCAAATACACAAGCTGAGACAAATAAATGCATACGTTACAAGTAAGATGCATCAGGGTAGTCTTTCATTTAAGGTACACGTGTCCTAGACGGACTCAACCCCTATGTTGAGCCCCCTAAGTCAAATGTGCATGATGCAGATAAGCGTTCCTACTAGGGATCCGACATGAGGTTTTGTTATTCTAGGTTTAAAAATGCGGTTTTGTTCTAGACTAGGCTTACCCGAGCGGACAGCTCGAGCCGAGGTCGGGGCAGCGTACCGGGAATACAGAAGCTTCACCAGCTTTGCAACTTATCCGTACCTCGTTCTAAAATTTGGATATGAATCTAACAGAAAAGAAGTCACACAAAGTGTACACTTCCCAGATGATTTAGAAGACTCAGAGAGAAGATGGTTTCGGCACAATTTATATACAGTTAAGATAATATCAAAGCGATAAAAAGCGACATTTAGCACGGTAGGTTTAAACATGTAAAAATCAGATAATAAAGCCAAAATAAAACAGTCTATTTCAAGCTCGAATTCTTGAACCCTGAACCAGAGATTTCTGGGTTCGTATTCCCCAGCAGAGTCGCCAGAGCTGTCACACCTCCTTTTTCCACTACCCCCGGGTTAACGAAGGGTAATAAGGGAGTTTTTCCAATTAAAGTGACATTATTCGGTTTTGGGACTTATTATTTATTTCAGAGTCGCCACCCTGATTTTTGACGATGCTCCGGGACATCGTGTTATTTTAAAAATCCCAAACCGAGGAAATTTTGACTCTGTTTTAATTTGTCTGCGACCAGAAATCCGAGTAAGGAATTCTGTTAACCCGGGAGAAGGCGTTAGGCATTCCCGAGTTCCGTGGTTCTAGCACGGTTGCTTAACTATTAATATTTGGCCTAATTATCTAATTATTTACATATTTTAAACCTAGTTTTCTTTTTAGCCTTTTTCACTTTTTAGTCGCTTTTAATATTTATGGATTTATCTTGAAACAAGTCACGATGGCGTACACTTGTTTGTTCTTGGACACATTATAATTGCGCCACATGAAAATGCACCCGCAATTACAATATGTGCTTTTTATTATAATTTGAAGTTGAAAACAGGGACATGAGTTGTCGCACCCGAGTGTAGATTATGTAGTCAAGACTATGGTCATGACCGTTTTATAGTGCCTATTTGAGGCGATGTTTGATTATTCTTTATGTTTTCTATTTGAAGGAGTACTTTAGTTTTAAGATATATTAGGACGTTATGGATTTATCTTGGACAAGCTACGATGGCGTACACTTGTTGTTTTTTAGCACATGGAAAACACGTCACATGAAACGCACCCGTGGTTGCTATGTGCGTGTTTATTAGTTGTTTAGAGTTTGAGAGTCGGGGGTACGAGTTGCCACTCCCGAGTGTAGATTTATGGTAATTTTGGTACTTCCTATAGAATCTCAAACTAAAAGAAGTATCTTTTCTGTCTAGATCAAATTGTCTAGCCTAAAGGACAAGATTTTTGGGCTATGGCCATATTTTAGCCCAATTTGTTTCAACTCTTTGGCCAATCCTAATTGTGGCTAGTTTTGATAGGATTCGAATTTGAACAGTCCGAATAACCAGGAGCAGATATGTTAACACGTTTATCATTTGCATTGTAATAAAAGAGGCAGATTTGAGTTGCAAATACAATGCATCAGATTCCTTTGTCGTTCGACCTATATGTCATACATGAGTACTTATATACTACTTACGGATACAATGTAGACCTTGTAACCTCGTTTCCGTGAAGGAACGACTTTTGCAAAAAAGGGTAAAACTAACGAAGCCTCTTAAATTAATATTATTCGATATATTTTTAAAGAAAAGAGTTGATACTCCTCATACCATTCAATAGAAAATTATTTAACACCATCAATGGGCCTGAAATTCTAGTTTCCCTAACTATCATGATAGACATTACTGGGAATACAACTGATTCACAACCTTTAATATTGTATAGTCCTTATTACAACTAAAAGTATATACAAAAGGCTGTAATTACGCTATTACATTGTTCTTAAATTAAATACATAAGTTCTAATAATAAGAAGAAAATAAAAAGAACAAGGTTAGCTGCTGCTCTTGTGCAAGCCAGCAACTTTTACGCTTTAGGATCTGTATTCTTCAGTTTTTAGTCCCAACTGGACCATACAGAAACTCATGTGCACTGTAAGAGACTGAATCTGATCATTACAGAGATCAGATTCAACCCTTTACATGTTGCTCCCATAGTGACATAAGATCTAAGTCGTCCAAACCAACATATAAAAACATCTTATGGGGTGGATTTGACCATTAAGGGGTCAGATTCACTGCCCTTTAATGCTATCTAATGACTCTATTATGACTTCATGGATATGGAATTAATCACAGAAGCCTTTGAGAGATAATTCTACTGTTATAATCACACATAGATGAACAGTCAGATTTTTAACAAGTAACTACAGATTCAGCAGAAGGAAAGGCAACATATTTTATGCATTTTTCTTAGATTGAATCAGACTATAAGGGAGAGTCTGATTTAAACTCACAGATGCAATCTTGTTTGCCATTATTTAACAACCATACCAGTTCTTCAATTAGTGTTCATTTGGACACTTTGACTATTCTTGGCTTTTTTAGAGAATGAATCAGACCATACAAGGGTTCAGATTCTTTACTCTACAACCTTCTTAACTACAAGGTTGTATACCCTTTAAAGGATGAATTTCAAGCCATTTATACTACTTTTTTGCACTATCATGGGGTGAATTTGACCATTAACAGGTCAAATTCATCTACCCTAGTTCTAATACTAACCTATCTAGAGATTTGCTTGTTGAATCTCTTTATTGACCAAAGAGACTCAATTGAAAAGCATATTTTCTGCACACTTATAGAGAGAGCCTGACCATAGAGAAGGTCAGATTCTACACCTTAGTGCAGCCTTATTTTTTTTTATGCATATTTTATGCATTTTTCTTAGATTGAATCAGACTATAAGGGAGAGTCTGATTTAAACTCACAGATGCAATCTTGTTTGCCATTTTTTAACAACCATACCAGTTCTTCAATTAGGGTTCATTTGGACACTTTGACTATTCTTGGCTTTTTTAGAGAATGAATCAGACCATACAAGGGTTCAAATTCTTTACTCTACAGCCTTTCTTAACTACAAGGTTGTATACCCTTTAAAGGATGAATTTCAAGCCATTTATACTACTTTTGTGCANAAGAAGGTCAGAGTCTACACCTTAGTGCAGCCTTATTTTTTTTTTAATATAGAACTATGAGTATTTACCATATTTATATACATTTGGCCAGAGATATACAGAACATTTCAGCAAAGAGATAGCAACAAAACAAACAGTATTTATCACATTCAACAGGTTCATTAATATGCTAATAAACATCTATACAGTCACATGTATATAAAGCAGGAGAGATAGCCTCATTCATCAATGACAACTAATTTAAGCAGGGAGGAGAAGAAGAAGAAGAAGAAGGAGAAGAAGGAGNAAAAATATATGACTGTCATGGACATATTTGAATCTTAAATCTAAAATAAATTATTCGGCTACCTAATCAAGCACATAGACATAATCAATTAACTAAACGGATCAAGGAAAAAGAAATGAGCATACATATGAAAACAATGACAAAAACCTAGGTTAGTTACTAACGAATTAAGCATTAAATACATTCAGGTTTTTGGATTAATCAAGGAAAAAAGAGCACGTAAACAAATATGAGAGATCTGGGACAGAATAAAAGAAGAAGAAAAAGAGAGGAAAAAAATAGGAAGAATCTAATCTAAACAGGGATGCAATAATACAATAATGATTAGGCATGTTCATGTAATAATCAGGAAAGCAATATATAGAAAGGAAAATGGGGATACTACGGCGACTTGTCGGACTTTGGCCGGACCCTGGCGACCTTCAAAAGTGACCCTCACTCACATGAATCAACGGCTCTTGTCAAGAGCCATCGACTCATGTGAGTTTGAGTCACAGAGCCGCTTGGAGTTGCCATTAGCACGATTTAGGGTTCCGCTAGTTTCAGATCTGAAATTACTCATAACTGGGAAATTTTTTGTGAAAATCAATGTTGGGACGGGATTGAGGAGACCGTAGGGATAACCAGGTGAAGTTTTGGTGGTCTTTAGAGATCCGTTGCCGGATGTAATTTCCGGCGGGCGGAGGGTGGCGGCTAGGGTTTGTGGTTTAGAGAGATGAGAGAGAGACGGACATGGGGGGTGGTGTGAGGCTTTGGTGAAATGAGGGGGTGGGGTGTGGTTTTGACATATATATAGTTTAGGGATCGGATAGTTCTCAGCCGTTGGATCTGGAAAGATCTACGACTGAGATTGACACCTCTTAAACGGTGTCGTTTGGACTAAGTGGGGGTCAGGCCGGGTTGAGGGATTTATTGGGCTTGGTAGGTTGAGTGTATAGGGATTGGGCTTGGGTATTTCTTGGCTCAGGTCCGATTTTGACTTCCTTGACTAATTAAACTAATTAAACTAATTAATCTAATTAAGTTAAAATCTAATTTAATCCAAAAAATATGGTAATTAATTTAGACTTTACTTTTGATCTATTTACAGATTAATCAAGAATAAAACGACCAATTTTATATTCCTAATTAATCTATAATTTAATGAATAAAAATGATTAATTTTAGTAATTAGTTATTAAAACTACATTACATTAAATAACCATCACTCGTCTATTATTTAGGTAATTATAACTTTATAATTCTTTGATAATAGTGATGCAATTTTGAAAAAATTTAAAAAGATGAATTATGGATATGCCAAAAAAAACAAATCTTTCACAATTAATCACCGAAAATCAACAAAAATTCATAAAATCAATTGATTTATTGAGATTTTTTATAGGAAGATTTGGTGAGTAAAAATCACATGCCCACAAGGTCGGAAGTGGACTTTTTGATATCGGGGTCGGAATCCGATTCCGGAAGTTGGAGTAGGTCCGTAATATCAAATGTGACTTGTGTGCAAAATTTCTGGTCAATCGGGCGTGATTTGATAGGTTTCGACATCAAATGAGGAAGTTTGAAGTTCTAAAGTTCATAAAGCTTGGATTGGAGTGCGATTCGTGGTATTAGCGTTGTTTGATGTGATTTGAGGCCTCGAGCAGGTCCGCATTATGTTTTGGAACTGGTCGGTGTAATTGGACGGGGTCCCAGGGGCCTCGAGTGGATTCCGGGTGGTTAACAGATCGAATTTGGAATTTGAGAAAGGCTAAGGCTGCTGGTATCTGGTGTAACCGCACCTGCGAGGTTTTGGCTGCAAGTGCGGAGCTGGGGGTGCAACCTGGGAGTCGCAGATGCGGGGTTGGGCAGTCAGGGGAAGGACCGCAGGTGCAGAGTGTTGGACGCATCTGGGCAAGCGCATAGGCGAAGTAGATGACCGCATATGCGGAAATGTAGCTGGGCAGAAGTGTTTAAAGGGACTTAGCTCATTTTTCTCTCTCTTTTCATTTGGCTTGGACAATTTTGGAGAGCTTCAAGAAGAGATTTCCGTAGAGCAGTTCTAGGTAAGTGGTTCCTTCCCATTTTTGAGTTAAATACATGAATTATACATGGATTAGAACAGGGAAATTTGTATAAATTGTGGGATTTTGGTAGAAGACCTAGAATTCGGTATTTTTGATTTTGACCATGAATTTGGGCATGGAATTGAAAATACATTATATATTTGAGTTCGTGGGGTTATGGGTGAAGTTTAATTTCGAAAATATTCGGAATCCGGGCATGTGGGCTCGAGGGGATTTTATCGGCTTTCAGAGCGAAGTTGGGAATTGTCGTGAATTAATTGTTATGAGTATTAAAGTATATTTTCATTGGTTTGCGCATTGTTTGGCTAGTTTTGGAGTGTTGGGCATCATATTGAGGTATTAAAGCATCATTGGAGCCGGTAATGGAACTTTGTAGCGAGGTAAGTCTCCTTTCTAACCTTGTAAGAGGGAATTAACCTCATAGGTGAATTAAATTATTATGTGCTTCTATTTGTGGGGGCTACGTGCGCACTAGGTAACGAGAGTCTGTATGTAGCTACTAGTTATGCCTATGTCCGGGTAGTTTTAGGCTTACGTCATGCCTTGTTGATATTAATTGATTTATGTTTAGTGTTTTCCTTGAGAAGGAGTGGAATTGAGTATGCTTATTAAATAATTTTGAAAGGAGTTGAAATTGTTATAAAAACGGGGATCTTGAAAGTTTTCATGCAAATTTCATATTTTGAAAAGAATGGAAGAATGCTTTAATAACTTGAGAAATCTATATTTTTACCGCATCGCATGTATGATTTGCTAGCGAGGGTAATTCTTTAAGATATATTTTACCGCGTCGTAAGTATGATTTGCAAGTGGGGTATTTCTTTAACTTTCTTTCTATTTTATAACGGATGGTCCACGTTAAAATGGGCTCACAGACTACTTCAGGGCTGGAGTGAAGAGCCACAAAAGTACATGTCTTCTTAGAAAAGCTGCAAAGACGAGACAAGTTTCAAGCAGAATCCGAATAAAGAAAAAGGCAGGGTCGGAGCAGACGTTAGTAAGTGAAAGAAAAAGGAAGCTTTTGCAGCTATATAAAATGTCACCCTCGGTAGTTCAAAGTTTACATTTATGTTGGATTGGGCTGAACGTCCTCAGTGGTATTTTTGTGTGATAATTGGACTGGAAGTCCCTTTTATAATTAGTATAAATTCATTGTTTGTGTGATTATGTGTTTTAAAGAAAGGAAGTGGTTTAAGCTCTTAAATATGGTGAAGACTTGTTAAATTATTTCTTGTTCTGAATCCTATTGTTTTTCATCATGTTTAATTAGAATTTTATAATATCATATTATTGGTCCTTAGTAAGTGTCGAAATCGACCCTTGTCACTGCCTCTTCGAAGTTAGGCGGGATACTTACTGGGTACGCGTTATTTTCGTACTCATACTACATTTGCTGTACATTTTGATGTACATGTACATGTATGGATAGTGGCCTTGTGGGCGAAGCGACGTGGTTGATACAGGGACTTAGATGAGCTGCATCTTATGAGACGATCTGCAGTAAGCAGAGTCTACTTCAGAGTACTTGTATCTTCCTTTCTGTCCAAATTTATATTCCGGACAGTTGTTGTATTTTATTTTTGTCGCACCCCAAACCTAGGGAGGTGTGGCTGGCACCCAGTGCCATTCTGGCCCGAGCGAACCACTCTGTAACTCATGATCGTTCGACTAAAATTAGAACATAAATAGGTCGAGTTAGCTGAACTCAATCCTTTTGTAACTATCATGGGCCCACATGGCCACGACACATAATGTACAACTGTAAGTGGGCAATAATGTATCAATAAACTATCGTTCTTAAAACATGAATACGTATGGGACGTCAAGGCCTCTGACATACTGTACAAACTGAACCTCTATCTACAAAGCCTCTAATATTATTTAACATCAAACGGGACAGGGTACCGACCTACCCATAAGTTTGTAGCAAAACTCTAACACATTGACTCTTAGACTCGGCTGCACTCCGAATGAGGTGGAGTCTTACCGATCCTTCACTGAATATCGATCTCGTCTACTATGAGGGCTTGTCAAACTGATTATATGTTCCTGCAGGCATGAATTCAGTATCCCCAACAAAAGGACGTGAGTACGAATAATGTATTGAGTATGTAAGGCAGAAGTAAAACGTAGCAATAAGTCAACATTAATTAAAGACATATAAGAATAAACCTGAATCTCTATAATGCCACCGTATATGGATACTTAATATATTATACTTACATATATAATGCTTCTCCTTGAGACTATTTCTATTATCCATATCGTATGATGCATGACTGCCCAACTGATCAGTGGTAATTGCCCGACCGGCCGTAGCTCGATGGTAAATGCATGTCTGCCCGACCGAACATAGCTTAATGGTAAATATGTAACTGTCCAACTGGCCGTAGCTCGGTGGTAAATGCATGACTGCCCAAACGGCCGTAGCTCAGTGGTAAATGAATATACATGACTGCCCAATAACTGCCCGACCGGCTGTAGCTCGGTGGTAAATATGTAACTGCCCAACCGGTCGTAGCTCGAAGGTAAATGCATGACTTCCCGACCGGACATAGCTCGGTGGTAAATGAACATACATGACTGCCCAAGCGGTGGTAAATAATGTTACATAACAACCCAAGCGGTGGTAAATAATGTTATATAACAGCCTAATCGGTGGTAACTGCCCAACCAGCCGTAGCCCGGTGGTAAATGCATGATTGTTCGACTGGCCGTAGTACGGTGGTAAATGAATATGTATGTATTACTATATTATGAACGTTAACATCTTTATCAAATACCTCAATAGGGAACTAGATACATACTTAGACATGCTTGAATATCACTTTATAGGAATGAATAACGTAGATATCTGAGATGACCCAAAGGGTCATCACCTATTTTATTAACCATCCCGTACTTCCGAGGCCTTGAAAACCTCATTTATAGTTGCCTCGATTTATGTGCACAGTCCAGGCATTTAGCCGGAAAGCTTAAATATGAAATTATGTGAAAAATGCTAAGATTTGATATTAAAATGAGTAAATTTGATTCTGTTCAACATTTTGGGTAAACGGACCCAGACCCGTGATTTGACGGTCCTGGAGGCTCCGTAAAAAAATATGGGACTTGGGAGTATGCCCGGAATCAAATTCCGAGGTCCCATGCCCGAGAAATGAATTTTTGAGTAAAATTGTTTTTCTGACATTTATTAAGAAAAGTGAAATGGAAATTGGTTAGAATGTGTTGGTATCGGACCCGTATTTTGTTTTCGGCGCCCGGTACAGGTCTTATATTTGGTTTAAGATATTTCTGTGAAGTTTGGTTGAAATTGGACGTCATTTGACGTGTTTCGTACTTAAAACTCTAAATTTGAAAGTTTATGAAGTTTGAAGAAAAACTAGTGATTCTGAGGTTTGATTCATTGTTTTTGATGTTATATTGGCGATTTGATCGCACGGTTAAGTTCGTAGGATATTTTTGAGTTAGTGACTGTGATTTGTTAGTAGCCCCGAGGGCTCGGGAGTGTTTCAGAGGTGTCTCTGAGTGATTTTTGAACTTAGGAAAGTTGCTGGTTTTGTTTCAGCTGTTGCAGGTCCATTTGTTCTTCGCGATCGCGAAGCCTCTTCCTCCATCGCGTTCGCGTCCATTCCCTCACGATCGCATAGGGTTATTTGAACCTAAGGGCTTAGCCCTCTTTGCCACTTCGCGTTCACATACAGTTGACCACGATCGCGTAGCTTTACAGGTCTCCTTCATCGCGTTTACATGATGTACCACGCGTTCGCGTAAGTCAACTTCTAGACCCCAACCCTTTTACTCTTCGCGTTCGCGTTCGCGTTCTCCCTTCTGCGATTGCGATGTTCTGTCCAGTCTACCCTTCGCGAACACGACCTCCCTTCCGTGATCGCGAAGGGAAATTTTGCCCGGTGGTATATAAATATTTCCAGAACAGTAGCTTCGGGATTTTTCATAAGTTTTCAAAAAATTCATCTTCTCCAAGGTCCTTAGGCATCCATTGAAGCCATCCTTCACCAAAACTTCTTGGGTTAGTAAATTTTAACTCGTTTTCTTCATTTTTCATCTATATCTAATGAATTCCTAAGCCTAAAACATGCAAATTAGAGTAGAAAATTGAGAATTTGGGTAGAGTTAGGCCCTTTTGAATTTTCTTGATTTAGACCTCTTTTTGGGGTCGAATTTGAAAATAAATTATATATTCGGGCTCGTGGGTGAATGGGTGACATGGTTTTGGTGCGATCCCCGTGTTTGGACCAAGCAAGCCCGGGGTCGAATTTTGTTATTTTGGAAGAATGCATGGAAATAGATAATTAGGCTATGTAATTGAATTATTGAATCCTTATATATATACTTGAGTTGATTATGCTTAGATAATACCATTCCGGAGTTGAATTCTAAAGAAAAGGCGGTGTTAGAGGGTTGATTGCTATATTTTAATACCGAGGTAAGTGATTGGTCTAACCTTAGCTTGAGGGAATAGGATTTGAGTCTTATTTGCTACTTGCTAATTGTAAAGTACGATGTATAGGCATGGTGATGAGTATCTATACATTAGTGTCTAGCATAACCGTGAGTCTTATTATTGCGAATATTCCGATTTTGTTTTAACTTCCATGCTTAATTGATGATTTCTATATGTTGTAAAGAGCATGTGAAGGGAATTGTGATCTTTAAACTTCGAGGAGCATTGGCTCAGATTGTGAAACGAATAATGAATAAATATGAGATATTACATCTTTGGAGCATTGGCTCAAATTGTGAAACGAATAATGAAGAAATATGAGATATTACATTTTTGGAGCATTGGCTCAAATTGTAAAACGAATGATGAAGGAATATGAGATAATTACATCCTTTGGAGCATTGGCTCAAGTGATAGAATAAATCATGGAAATAAAAGTGAAAGAAAGAGAAAAAGTTATTGAAATATACCTTTGCCGGGTCATCGTTGTATTGTTCCCTTGCCGAGATTTAATTGTTTAATTGATGTTCCCTTGCCGGGATTTAATTGTTTAATTGATGCCTCGCCGGGATTTCTATTTCTATTCTGTTTACTCCCTTACCCTTTGTTTGTGATTGATGTTTGGGTGAGGAGGAGTGTTAAAGCAAGAAGGGTGATGCCTTGCACTTGTTTTGGTGAGTATGAGAGTAAAGCAAGAAGGGTGATGTCGTGCACTTGTCTTGGTGAGAATGAGAGTAAAGCACGAAGGGTGATGCCGTGCATTGTTTGATATTGTCTCACTTGCTGGGATGTTGAGATTACTGTGATTGTTCCCTTGCCGGGATTCCTATTTCTATTCTGTTTACTCCCCATCCCGTTGTTTGTGATTGTTTTTTGGGTGAGGAAGAGTGTTAAAGCACGAAGGGTGATGCCGTTCACTGTTCGCTATTGTGAGGAAGAGTGTAAAGCACGAAGGGTGATGTTGTGTCGTACGATGTAATATTCCATACCGATATTCATTGATTATACTATGAGGGAAGAGAGTAAAATCACGAAGGTTAATGTCGTGCCATGATTTACATTGATTACATTATACATTGCATAGTGAGGACGAGAGTAAAAGCACGAAGGGTGATGTCGTGCCATGATTTACATTGATTACATTATACACTGCATAGTGAGAACGAGGTTAAAAGCACAAAGGGTGATACCGTGCAAGCTTGTGATTTCTGGTCCTTATTGATATTCTGACCTTGTTGTTCCTTTCTTTGTT